>OZ024892.1:2095865-2180865 GCA_964017195.1 Siderastrea radians | reverse complement strand
GGTTTCGGCGGTGATCAAAAGGCTGAAATTTATGGATTTTGAGATGCGCGCTACGGCCAACTAAATGTAGCTTAGAAAATTTTGCTTTGACCTAGTATCTAAGATACACCGACCAAGTTCACAGACAAAATGTGGAAAAAGCTGATAAAGTTGTGAGCACGTCAGGGGAAGTTAAAGACAACCTACTCTGAAGCCTATAATGAGATTCCAAAAATGAATCAAATACAACAAACAACTTCGTATCGTTTGAACAGTTTTCTCCTATAAGACGTCTTTTCTGTATTCGTTGCAAAGTTTCGAAACGATAATTTCTTACCGAAAGCTCACAAGCCTTTTTAGTTTGAGTCACGCAACAAAATGTCACGCGCTTGATTTTACCTCACGTCGGGTTTGACCTTGGAGGGGGAAATGCACAGGAAACAAAAAACAACAACAACAACAAAAAAACAAAAACAAAGACAAAAAACAACAAGCAAGCAAAAAACAAACAAACAAAAAACAAAAACAAAGTAATCAGAACATTGAAAACCTGTGGACCCAAGGACCGATTACCGTAAACTGCCACGGGCTTATACAACTTTGTAAGGGGTTTTGGGTGGTCTTATAAACGGAGGGGCTTATATCCGGGGGGGGGGGGCTTATAAGTTTCGAAATGAGCCACAACAGTGTTGATCGAAATACGTTTTTAATTTACCAGTTTTTAATTAACCTTTGAAACGTCATAATAAATCGAATTCATTTCAATTTTAACAACAAAATCAAAACTCTGACAACACGAACGTAACCGGGACGTAACAAAACAGAAGCTCAGAGTTCATCTTCGCAGAGTTCTGTCGGAGTGCTTAATATTAAGGAAACAGGTAAAACTAGAGGGGGACGTATATCCGGGGGAGCTTATAAGCGGATGTATTTTTTTGTTTACAGGTAGATGGGCCTATAACCGGGGGGGGGGCTTGTGAGCGGGGGGCTTATAAGCGGCAGTTTACGGTATTTATGTATTTATCAGTATCATTAGACGCAGTGAAGCCTTGCCAAAACCTTGCCTATTACTAGGGCTTTGAAAAAGAAATTATTATTAGCTCTCTATGTATTGGTCTTCAAAAATTGGTCAAGACAGGAGTGAGAATGCAAAATTGTATGTTGAGTTTACTCAAGCCCAAACCAGGGGTGTGGCCAGGGTGCCAGAACCGTCCTTTTCGTTCTTTATAAGCTTATGAAAGCACTTTATGGCAAACTTAGGGAATTACACTTTTATACATGAAACTCAACTCATGTTGTAACTCATCATGGCAAGGTGTCCTACTGTTCAGGGCTCTTTGTTGCTTTCCGTCTGATCGTCTGAGCAGTGCAGGTGACGAAGGTGGAGAACCATCCTTGTGACGAATGGCTAATGCTCGAAACGTCAGCTTTCAATCTCTTCACGGTGGCTCAATTTACCTTATTAACTCAGGTGATAAATACAAAGTTTTGTATTTCGTTTCCCCACCGATGCAACACCACAGTTTCTCTAGGAACTAACCCCCTTGTTTGTCAGGTGACAGTTGGTTGTGCAATATTTCTCTGCCTTCTCACGGTTGAGGAGAACGAGCTCGGTTTCGCTTAGAGCACTGCTATGGACGGGAGACCATCTGATAACAGGGCCTTAGGTTTCAGCGCAGATATTGGTCTTATAGGTCCCATGCCATATGCTCTTCATACACGGACGGATTCCTTTTTTAGAAAACTGTATATTCGAGAGCATGCTCACACCATCGATCTTTCAAGTGGCCACTAAAGGGCTTGCCATGGACGCGCCAGGAGTTTGAACACCACGCCCAGCTCTGCTCCTAGCACTCCTGCGCAAACTATGGTGGCCCTGCAGGCCCTGCAGTGATAGCAGCCAGCGCTGCCTTGCCGGAAGCTGACTGCCTTCAAGGCTTGTATGGTAGTGTTAATCTGCTTAATGACGTCTGCCATCACAGCGAGGAATGCACGAAAGTGGGTATGAGAAAAAAGTGTACTTACCAGAGCCGGAAGAAAGACACCGATGTGTTGCAAAATAGCTTTGGACTCCGACTTGCCAACTCCACGGTCTGCTTTTCTCAGTTTCCCGCTCGAGGCATACGTAGACAGCCCTGGTAGAACTCAACATGACCAACGTCGATTAGTTCCCTCTGCGTTATTCCCAGACAAGAGCGATGGGCAGGGCAAATGGTCCATGTTTAGAATACTAATTAGAATACTATTGCGCGTGCTAAAAGAGAACCCTATCCTTTTACAATGGCGAAATATAGAGGAAGCGCTCTACAACTACTGCGTGTTAAATCTGGCGTTTTCTGGCGAAAATTATCAGTTTTTGAACATTTACTCAAAGCCGATCCGTACTTAAGACATTTTGTCTAGTTTCCAATAATGTTGCACCTGAAATTCTCACACGCCTGATTTCCAACAAGAAAATATTTCCGCAAATGGCAGCTTTTCGAGGCGCCTTCTTCGACGCAACACTGATGGCTTGCAAATAATATTGAAATCCTTCACCGTGAAATTAATTAGGCTATGGGAAAAATATCCTAAGATGCATTCACGCTAGGGAATATTTGCGTCTTGAAAAGTCGAACTCTGCAGTAAGATATAAAAAGATATATCGATGTTTGCTATTTTAGACTACTGGAAGCTAATACTTTCTGCTTCTATGAACACGTGACAATTTGTTCCCCTCGCCAGAGCGTCACAAAATGTACATCTATGTAATCTGTAACTTGTTTTACACAGGTCAGAATTGTGTGGTGAATAGTCCCGTCATATGTAGTATCACTGTATTTTACTAGTCGAAAGATATTTCAGGCATAACTTCGGCGGTGTAACATGACACCAAACAGATGGACGGAATCTGAGTAAACAAACACAGTTATAGCTTAATGCTACGCCCTGAAAACTCACGATTATAGAGAAAAGTGAACTTAAAATTTTTAGAGGACTTGCAAAAAACAAATGGATGCCTTCTTTGTTAACCTTCGATATGCGTTACTTTAAAGCATGGAAACGAATTCTGCTATCTCTGCGATTTGTTTTTACGTTGAGGTAGTCCGGCATCTGGGATGAAAACGGGCGAATCGGTCATTTCGGTCGAGTTGCTGAAACAAACGCCATCACTATTTATATTCCATTTTTTCCCCATTTTCTCAATCCCATCACCAAAACCTATCCTGTGACTTGACCAGAACCCGTTGCGTGACAGACAAATTTAGTTAAATCAGACCATAATCAGTGCGGTTTCTGAGATGAATGTGGGGATCACTGAAAAGTTATTTAGTTTCTTCAGGGAATTAACACCAAGAGATTTTAAAAATTCATTTGCCATTCGTGAAGGGATGTGAATGTGATGGCGGAGTCGTTATTCATTAGTTGAAAGTCAATCTGGAGATACCAGGAGATAACGGTCTATTCCACGCGTCAAGATGGCCCTTGGACAGTACACCTAAAACTCGACAAAACCTGGCATTTAGACAAAATCTTATTCAAGGTGAGCTAGATATGACCTTTATCCTGTACTTTTCATCCAAATACCAAAGGAAACAAGCAAAAAATTCCAAATTTTCGGCTATTCGGTCTGAGGCACGAGCCTATTGTTTGTACTGGTTGACAGGTTAATGTCGTGATTATTGGGATTTTGAGAGCGTTTGTACTCGGCGCTGATAGAAAGCCCGATACTAATTTTTAAACCTGATTTTAGAATGGTGTTTCGTCTTTCAAGAATTCTGAATTTCAAGTGATTTGGTGTTTTACCGGGGAGGGAAACGTTCTCTTGAAAAACTGCGCCAAATTGAGAATTTAAAGCAAGCGAATTTTAGTGATTTTCAGCAGCTCGCCATGGCCTTGAAAATTAATTCACAGATCTAAAACAGGACTCGATTACTTCATACACACTTCAAAAGCGAACTTCCAGGCTTAAAATGGGGTTTTCTAGGGTGCGAATCAAACAGAGCGAAGTTTACGAGAAGGTATGATACACGTTCATTTCGCGTGTTTACAGGACACGTGTGGCGTAAACGCGTTATATATTTTTTTTCGGGCTTAAAAAATATTTTCAAGAAAAAAATTCCACCACGTTTCTTAGATTACCATAGGGTATGCGTGGAAAATTTATGAGGGAATTTTGTTTTTCATCATGTGCCACCATTCGCTCGATGTTAGTGGACATCCCCTCTTAAGTCCTATTACGTACACACATAAGGAAGATCGAGGGTAAACAAAAATAATAAAATAAATAGTGGACATTGACTCACCTGTGTGAATTTGAAATAACCACCTTCTTCTTCTTTTCAAACTTGGACGTGATATCCAAACGGAGTTATCGATGTACTGGTTTTGCTGATGTTGTTTTTAAACAACACTTGGACTCTCGACCTTTTAAAAAAGCCCTAAACGAGGACGCACGCCCACCAAAGCACGCCATCACGTGTCTTGGAAAGGTCGAAAGTCCAAGTGTCGTGTTGATGTCTCGCAGAGCCAAAGATAGGATGGACAAAACCAACCTTATAAAGAAACATGGACAAAACCATGCTATAAAGAACAGCATATCGGATCTATTAAAAAGACCTACGGTCCAAAAACATACATACAGTAGAACAATATCAGCAAAGGGCCGCAAACGAAAATGCTGCACGTGTACGTAGGATCTAGTAAACCAGACCTAATCAGCCAAATACTCAAATGACAAACAAAGCAGCAAGGCTGATCTGACTACGTAGAGAGATTTGACTCTGCAAGACATCAACACGACACTAATAGAACTTTAACAGAGCAGGGTTGCAGCCGTAAACAGCTGTTTCGCTCTTAACAGTTTGATTCAAAAGATTCCGGTATTTACGTATAATACATGCAAATCAGAAATGGTGTTTCTACTTCCTGGCGGATGAAATCGAAACGGTTTACCATCGAAACAGGTCAGATTTCGGATTTTTAATGCGCGTCACGTAAATTGCTCTAATTGTTCGTTGTTATTGTTCTGTATTCGAGAAATAAATCGTTTCCTCGAAACTGATCTCCATTCGAGAGTCTCAAAAAACTCTTCGAGTGTCTCGAAACTCGAAACTCGAAACTCGAGCCTCGAAACTCGATTCTCGATTCGCGAAAACATCGAGTATCGAGTTTTGAGTCGAGATTGTCAACTTACTTTTGCCTGGTACTGTATGCCTCGTTCTTTTGAACTCTGAATTAATAGAATTAATCCAGTCATTGTTTACAATATCCTCGGCAAAACCAGACCCAAATTCCATGCAAGTAACGAATCGATGAAAAAGCGCATCCTCATTTATAAATCTATTGAAGCAGGTCTTAAATATTTTTTAAACCTAATCCTGATTTCTGAATTGTTTGCTCGAATTTCAATTATTTGGCTTCACTCAAGACTTGAAATAATAACAATAATACTAATAGTAATGATAATAACAATAATAATAAATAAATAAATAAAAATTGGAGTTCCGCTTTTAGGCTTGGCTAAATCTCTATAGTAATTAATTCTTACGTTCCCGGCATCGTCTATCCTATTCAGACCGGGCTTTTTTGGGGTCTTCTGGGAACGGGGGCGGGGGAGGGGGCGCTGATTCGGCACCCACCTGTTAACTCCGCGAATTTTAAAGCTATGAAGACGAAACTTGGAGGGCAGACAACACGTTCAATAATGTCTCCTTTAAGGTCTGCAACATAAGCTGATGGCGTCATATAATGTAACAATTACGTCAGGTTGTAAAATGGTGGCCATCTTGCATCCGCCATCTTGAATTTTTTATTTTGAAATTTGCCAAAATTGAGCAAAAAGTATCCCAAATCAATAAAAGAACACGAAAATGATATAAAAATGTAAACTTTACTTCAGGAAAGTTAGAAATTTTCAATAAAAAGGTTAAAATTTAAAACTCTGAAAAAACAGCCTGTCAGAAAGACAAGCACTTGCTACACCAAATTGTTCCCAGATAAATTTTAAGAAAAGTCACCAAGTTTGGTGGGTTAGCTTGCTTATGAAAAAAGTTATAAACGTCCAAAGTCAGTGCGGGCACAATCGCCCGCAGGCCCCAGGCAAATAGTCCAATTTCGACATACTAAAATTCAACTTAAAACAATAGACATCACTACGAGGCTTAGGGGAATAATATGAGGATATATATGGGTGGGTTTACTCCCCTCGAAATGATGCCTATTGTTTGAGACTGAATTTTAATATATCGAAATTGGGCTATTAACCACCCAACAAATAATTTTCCGACGCTTTCCTTACTTTTCGCCCTGTTGCTGTACATTTCAATCACGCTAAAATCAATGCACGTAGTAGCTTTTCTGGGGTTCTGATCTTCTCGTTTATTTGCAACAGGGTACACGGTAAAATGTGACAAGTACACGCGTATTATGCAAACGAATCCACCCTTTAAAGTCACTGCAACAAACAACGGCTGGTCCTCCGACTTCTTTCAACTCGGTAGAGGAGTTCGACAAGGCTGCCCTCTATCGCCATACCTCTTTATTCTAGGTGTTGAGACACTAGCTAATGCAATTAGGAACAATGATGGGATCAAGGGTACTTGTATATCAGTCTCAGAATGTAAATTAAGTCAATACGCAGATGACACCACCCTTATTTTATACGGTTCAGACAATTCCGTGAATACCTCCTTAAAATTGTTGGACTCATTTGCAGAGCTCTCAGGACTAAATGTTAATTATGAAAAAACTGAAGCACTTTGGATTGGCTCATTTCGCCTTCAAACACGAACAATAGAAACAAATAAAAATATACTGTGGTCTTTCAACAAAGTCTTCGCTCTAGGCGTCTGGTTTTCCACAATCAAGGAAGAGTCAGAAACTTTAAACCTCCAAGAGAAGAAAGAAAAAATAAATAAAAAAAATAGAAAATTGGCAATTCAGAAGGCTTACACTTCTCGGGAAAATAACAGTTATCAAGAGTCTGCTTGCTTCGCAATTAGTTTACATTTTATCTCCACTTCCCACGCCAAGTGAATATCTTAAGGAAATAAACAGTTTATTATATAAATTTTATGGGATGGTAAAGGAGACAAAATCAAAAGAACACTAATGATTAATGATTATTCCAAAGGGGGACTGAAAATGCTAGACATTAAAAGTTTTAATGACGCGTTAAAGGCAAAGTGGGTTCAAAGATATCTAGACCCTAACAACAAAGGCAAATGGAAATTGTTTCTTGATTTTTTCTTAGGAAACCGCGTTACAACAGCACTTTTCTCCGTAACCTTGATCCAAAGGATGTTGCCTCTCTAGAAATTGAGGATCCCTTTACTAAGGAACTTATTGAGGTTTGGTGCCGTCTCAATTTCAGCCGCAGCCCACCATCTCTCTCACACATGCCAATATGGTACAATTCTCTTGTACGTATAGAGGGTAAGCCGCTTTTTTATAAAAATTGGTATTTGGCAGGAATTAAAAAAGTAAGCAATCTCCTTGACGAGACTTCTTCAAAGGAATCTTTCAGAGAGAAATATTCTCTGAAAGCCAACTTTCTTCAATACCGCAGCGTTGTGACAGCAGTTTTGGGCGTGAAGCACAACTCTGACTGTTCTCAAATGTTAAATACTGAATCACTACTGGGGTCAAAGGATTTTTGCAAATTAGCCTACACAATACTCATTGAACGACTTGCATCCCTGCTGCAAAGAAATCAGAGTAAATGGAAATCTGATTTCCAAGCACATGGTGCTGAAATGATTGACTGGAGTAAGTCGTACAGTCTGCCTTTTCTATGTACTCGCGAATCCAAACTGCAAATTTTCCAGTTTAAACTACTCCATCGACGAATTTCCACAAACAGATATCTTTTCAAAATTGGGCTGATATCAAGCGAGCTGTGTTCTTTCTGTGAAAGTTCAACAGAAACCCTCCTACATCTCTTTTGGGAATGTCCTCGAGTCAAAATCTTCTGGAACGAAGTTAAAGACTGGTTGGGTACCTTCTCCTGTTTTTCGACAAAAAGTTACACCTTCCAGTCATGTTTGGGATTTGTGGAAGACGCTTCCGATCTCCTCTTCCACCACGCCCTTTTAATAAGCAGATATTACATTTTTTGGGCAAAATTAATTCACCACTGCCCCGCACGTGAACTTTTTGTCAAGAACTTTTTCACCTGCTTGGAAGTAGAAAGACGCTTTTCAATTAAACATGGGCTTTTAGCAAAACTTAACAAAAAATGGGGAGCTTTCCTCGCTGAACAAGAACACTAGCTTCTCTTTATTTTGGACGATTTTTTATTTTCTATTTTAGCCGTCTCCCTTTGCGCCTGAATTTTTTTTCTTATATTAGCAGCCATCTAGTTTGTTCTTACCGCTCTCAAAACAAATAATATGAAAAAAAAAACAAAGAAACAAATTAAACATCTTCTTTCGATAACACTTTCCACAACTAAATTAATTAAATAAAAATAACGTATGCTGTAAGAATGAAACATAATGTTTATTTAGTAAATAGGTGATTATCTCTATTATTATTTATTTATTTATTTATTTTTTTCTGTAACTAAGTGTAAGGAAGTATTTAATTTTTTCCTTGTAATAGTAGAGTCAGTGTAAGTATATGTAAATAAGTGTGTGTATATATAGTACTTATGTGTAAGTAACGTAAATGTGTGGAACTGTAAGTAAGGAAGAGTATGTAACAGTAAGTGTAAGTGTATGTAATAGCATTCAATAAAAAAAAAGTGCTAAAAAAAAAGTCACTGCCAGTGAGTTATCAAAACATCAACTGACACAACAAATGGTGACTGAATATTTAACATTCTTTCAAGTAATTTGACTATGTTACACAAAATTAACCCTATTCAGACCGGGCTTTTTTTGCTGTTGTGGGACGGGGCGGGGGAATTCCGCTCCCACCTCTTAACTCAAAGAATATTAAAACTATGGCAACGAAACTTGAAGGACACATAGTACGCCAAAACTGTTTCCATTGAGGTCCACAACATCAGATGATGACATCATATGACGTCACAATAACGTTTTGTTCTTAAAAGGAGGCCATCTTGGATCAGCCATCTTGAATTTTCCGAAACCTTCAAAAACCGCCAAAAGTGATCAAGAAGTGATCAAAGTCAATAAATTAACACGGAAATGATATAAAAATGTAAAATTTGCTTCAAAAGAGTAATGTCAAAAACTGGTTGCCATGGTAACATCAACTTGTTAGACAAGGATCTACAATACCAAATTGTTTCAAGATAAATTTTAAGAAAAGTGACCAAGTTCTGTGGCTTTAGCTTACTTATTAAAAAAAGTTATAAACGTCCAAAGTGCGGGCGGGCAGGATCGACTTCCCCCCCCCCCGGACTGAATAGGGTTAACATTCAATGTCCGTTTTCAGGCTTTCGCTTTTCTCTTTGCAAACATTTACAAAGAACGTAACTAAACAAAAGTGAAGCGACTATAATATAACTAACCGTATCTATAACAAAATGCTCGATTGTGATTGGTTGTCCGCACGCCTATTTGATACGTAATTGGAGGGTGATCACGTGGGTGTCCAATTACAGCTGTCGAATTTGAACTTTTTGTAATTGGATAGCTGTAATGGGACAACTACGCTGCGCACGCGTCAATCAGGTGCACTGAAATGGATTCTTTTTATAGCTGGTTCTCCACTGCTTGCAAAACTGATAATTAAAAATACATTCGCGAAGAACGCGTACATTTTCTAATCTCGCATTTTGTTAGAGATACGATTAATTGGTAACTGGACTTCGTGTCGTACAATTCAGGGATAACCGTGCTCGTAATTTCAAATCGTCCTCGCGCTTCACGCTCGGCCGATTTAAAATACTCGCCCAACTACTTCCTGAATTGTACTCCACTCAGTCCAATTACCATTACTTAGTATCCAAGTGTTCGTCAACAAGAAGCTCAGTGAACGAGCATGGTGATAAATATTAGGATTTGTATGGGAATTTAACAAATCATTTCTGGACTCGTAAAATAATTTGTTTTTCGCAAATAAAATTCATTACCTGTTTTAGTTTGTTTCTCTATTGGAAAGAAAGCCACACGTGTGCACAACGTAAGGTAAAAATGGACTCTGGTGTCTAAATACACTAGAAATAGAAGGATATATTTTTCCGAAATCCAGTAGAGTGTTTTATGTGTACTCATCATGAACCGCAATGCATGACTGACCGAACGTTGCCTCCTGTTGCGCGCCATGGGATTGATTTTACCTTCATATGTCTTTTTTACGTCTTAACCTTGGTTATCTTGCTCCGTGAAAACAGTGTGTCAACAGTGTGTGAAAACAGACCACAGTTAGAAGAAAACCTTAGTAGACCTCTCTCGTGAAAACAAGGCATTAGTGCCATTAACTTAATTATACCGATTAAAATTATTATTTCTGAAAATAACTTTCGAAATACCAACCGAATATAGGTTAGAAATCTGTATCTGCAAAGCTCTGACTGCAAAGACTTCTTCAGTATTTTCAGAGGCATTGCGATACCTCAGGCGCGAAACTGGGAACGGAAATAATACTGCAAATAATACAATTTAAAATCGTCTCCAGCCTTAAATGAAGTTATTTATAACATACAGCTATGCATGCAAATATATCTATACCCCAGTCTTTATTAACTGTGAAGCAAAACAAAAACAGTACGTTTTTAAAATGCAGAGTACGAGTACATTTAGCAGTTGCTCGGTTAATCCTCGTGTGTTTGCCTTGTTTACAAGAAGGGAAACTAAGGTCACTCTAGCTGTCGAGGAAAAACTGTGCTGGGTTTGCAGTTTACAGCCAAATTTACCACCAGTAACAACTTCAAGCTTCACGCTGTATATACCTCAGGACTCAGATGTTGTTTAATTCTGTTTTCCGAATGATCCCCAAAACGGAAGAAATTCCTTCACGCCCTGTACGTAGCAAGCCTCCCATGGACGTTCTTAGGGCTTCGTCATGCGTCCCTGGCCTCAAGAACGTCTGCGTGGGAGGCTAGCACTAAGCCGCGGTATTGCAGAATATACAGTTTAGATTAACGTCAATTTACAGTGTATAGTGTCTATTCTCGAAATTACAGTGAGAAAATACTTTGTATACACTTTTGACAGTGGACGGCTAAAGTGACGATAATTATACATTTTATACACAACAACATACAGAATAGACACCGAGATGTTGTGTCAGTTTTGGGAATAGACACTTAATACACTTTTGACTTGAAAAGTATATTAGACGTCTAAAGTGTATTTCGGTGTCTATTCTGTATATTGTGTATAAAGTGTATAATTATACACTTTAGACGTCTAATATACGTCTAAAGTCAAAAGTGTAAAAAGTGTCTATTCCCGAACTTGACTCAACATCTCAGTGTCTATTCTGTATATTGTGCATAAAGTGTATAATTATACACTTTAGACGTCTAATACACGTCTAAAGTCAAAAGTGTATAAAGTGTGTATTCCCGAACTCAGTTGACTCAACATCTCGGTGTCTATTCTGTATATTGTGTATAAAGTGTATAATTATACACTTTAGACGTCTACTGATACGTCTAAAGTCAAAAGTGTATTCAGTGTCTATTCTCGAACTGACTCAACATATCGGTGTCTTTTCTGTATACACCTAATTGCAATAATGTTGTCATACAAAAAATGGAAAAAAGAATAAAGAAAAAAGCCAAATAGGAATGAATTAGCCATGCAATTAACATCTTAGATCTTTGAAATTAATTCTCAAAGCACTTATAGACTCCGATGTAATACTTTAATTTGATATCAACTGAGTTGACACAAGGCCAATTGGCCACCGTATGGATCCTTTGAGCTTTAACCCTTCGCCAATTTAGTTAGCGTGCCTTATTTATTTCTATTTGGCATTTTTCTTTTCTCTTTTTTCATTTTTATACGACAACGTTATTGCAATTAGGTGTATTGTGTATAATAATATAGTGTATATTAATACACTTTATACACCTAATATACGTCAAGAGTGAAAAGTGTATAAAATGTCTCTTCCCAAACTTGACTCAAAACATCTCGGTGTCAGCTGAGTCTATAAGGTGTGTAATTTTTATTAGTGTACGACTTAATGCATAAGACGTACCGGTAAATTGTGTATTGAGAAAGATACGGTGATGTATTGGAATTTTAATTTCCTTTTTTGATTACATGACTCCTTTGGCTTTTAAATCCTTCCGGCTCCAAATCACAATTAAAGCATTCATTAACAAACCACAAGAGTACATTTCGCTTAAATTGTGTCTTTTTCTGATAAGGTGAAAATACATGTCAAGTCGGCGGAAACCTTGTTCGCAAGATTCGGTATTGGCCTCTAATTATTTCAAATTGTGGTAATCATTGATGATATTTGCAGTTTGGATTATTGGGTGGCATACAGGTTTCTTCTGTGTGTTTTGAGGCATGAAAAATATCAACCAAAAACTTGACATTGTTCAACAAAACCTTGGCCCCAGCGCCACCATTATATATAGAAGATTGATTAACCAAGAACGGGACAAGACCACCAGCCCTGTCACCCAACAAACTTAACTTGTGCCAGGTGCGACAAAACATGACTATACAATCGAAGTAATTCTCATCAGAGGAAAACAAGATCGAATATCGATGAAATATGTGAATCCTCGTTCTTTGAAATGCAGGCCCCATCAAAGCTAACTACAGTTAAAATGGAAAATTCACCCAAATAATTGGTTAAACATTGAAACATACAATATTGATATACCTCGTTCTTTACAACTTTCGTTCTTTATACCCGCGAATCATTATAGTGCATAGTTTGACAGAACAGATGTTGAGTCAAGTTACGATCGAGCATAGACACTTTATACACTTTTGACTTTGGCCGTGTATTAGATGTCTAAAGTGTACAAAATTAATATACACTTTATACCAGTAATTATAGAATAGACACCGAGATGCTGAGTCAAGTTACGATCAGGAATAGACACCTTAAACACAATATACAGAATAGACAACAAGATGTTGTGTCAAGTTCGGGAATAGACAGTTTATACACTTTTGACTTTAAACGTATATTAGACGTCTAAAGTGTATAAATATACACTTTATACACAATTTACAGAATAGACACCGGGATTTTGAGTCAAGTTCGGGAATAGACAGTTAATACACTTTTGACTTTAGACGTATATTAGACGTCTAAAGTGTATAAATATACACTTTATACACAATTTACAGAATAGACACCGAGATGTTGAGTCACGTTCGGGAATAGACAGTTAATACACTTTTGACTTTAGACGTATATTAGACGTCTAAAGTGTATAAATATACACTTTATACACAATATACAGAATAGACACCGAGATGTTGAGTCAAGTTCGGGAATAGACACTTTATACACTTTTGACGTTAGGCGTACATTAGACGTCTAAATAGTAAAATTTAGTTCTGTGGGAATATACAGAATTTACACTTCATGTATAAAGTGTATAAATAGACAGTAACAGACGTATATTGTTGTATAAATATACACTTTATATCTCAAAGGTAAAACCTGTCTGTTCTCCAATGCCGGGCCTCACTCGAGGCTAGTACGTAGCAGAAAAACTTCCTGTCTCATGTCGATTTGAAATTTCTTTTGGTTTACAGTTCTATGTAATTAAGTTTACCTCTATCAAGAATTTTATTTGAATCTGGGCTATAGCAGCATTTCTAAACGTAATTATCAGTATTAAAAATTGAAGTATTAAAAGCAAAAACACATGTTTGTAACGCGTGATTGGAAGTCTGATTAAATTCCGCGGATCAGTGCACATCTAGGGGTGGCGAATGGTAACCAGAAAATCCTGGGTCTCGGAAAATTTTGGTCTGATCTCGAAATCTCGGAAGTTTTTTTGATGAGTCACGAAGTCTCGTTTTTTTGTGTGTTCTTTGTGTCTCGGAGTCTCGAATTTTTGGCCGCAAGGTCTCGTAGTCTCGGATTTTTTAATTTCGCCGAGGGTCTCGATCAAAACGTATCGTTGTGAGCGAGGAAAGTCAGTGTCGCACAGCCCGCTCGTTACATTGTTTACTCTACTCGGTCTTTCGAAGGAAGGCCCGAGGAGAGAAATGGTTGCCTCAAATGGCACGCATGCTCATTTGATCAAGTTTCGGCTGACAATAACAATACACTTGTCATGAAGTTTCAGACGCCATATTGAAATTGCTTGAAAGTGAGCTTATTAGGAGTATTCGGAGTATTTGGAATATACTGGCGTGACACGCCGGTATATTCATTCAAAGATTACGCATAGGTGTAGATTACTCACGGTGTAGAATATTAAACTCTTGTCGTATCGATACTCTTAAAATGCAAACTTAAAATCATTTTTTACAATAACTGAGCGAATTCTCGCGCGCTGATTGGCTAATTTTTATCGTCAATAAGAGGACAGACGGATGAAACACGTAAAAGCTGACGCAATCAGCAAAAGTTTTCTCAAACTTTTTAGTGCTGAGTTCTTGATGAGGCGAGAATTGTACCACAAATCTAGTAATGGTCAATGAGATATCATCTAAAATTTATGGGTTAAAACTGAAGAAACCATTGCAACCTTAGAGCGAAAAGATGAGGATGTTTATTGTGGATTCAGACCTGAAAATCGGCGGTGAGCGGGAATTTGTGCTGTCGATGAAATTAAGCTGAACCGTGTTTTAACGGATTATTTTGTGAACAGTTTTCACTGGATTAAAGGTTAGTTGAGCAATTCGAATTTGTCCTTGTATTTCTGACTTATTCTAAGTTTTAATTTACGAGCCTGTGATTCTCCGAATTACAGCGATGAAATTCAGATTCTGCGGCAATCGCATGCGGCTCGTGAATCTACAACACTTTGACAATGTTATGACGAAATTTATCATCAGTAAGAGGACAGACGCATAAAAAACTCACGTCAATTTGTTAATTGTTTTTTTCTTACCGTGTTAGTCCGATGTTTTGTGATCTTCGATCTTTGTAGTACTTCACGCTCGTTAGTCTTGTGCTGTGTTGTGTTCTTGGGTAAGACACTTCACTAGCTCCCACAGGGCCTCTCTCAACATTGGAATATAAATAAGTTACGGTAGCGGTGATCTGTCAGGAAAATACAAAAAGTGATGGGCGGCAACCTGCGATGAACTGATATTCCATTCACGGGGGAAGTAGCAAATTCTCCAAGGCGTTTCAGTTAAGCCACTTGGCACATGAAGACTTTACTTTCACGTCACATGTTATGTACCAGTCAATTCGAAGCTTCAACATTCCCCCCCCGGGTTGGCTTGTTCAAATTCCCTCCCCTCGGGGCAAAAAAGTCGTTCGATTGCCCCACCACTTAGTACTGAAGTACCTCTCCTCAACCTAAAACAGAGTGCTAAAATGTCAAAAACGCAACATATACAAACACACCTAAGCTTCAAATGGATAAGGATCGAAAACCACATTTGACAGTTGGCCGCCTTTGATTAACCAGTAGAAATCCTGGATTTTTGACCCACACAGTGGGTATAAATACACAACGGAAAACGTTTGCCAAACAGAATGCCTTGTCATTCTCAAAACGTACATGAGCTTGCATAAGAGCAACTCGCAAAACCAGTCCCGGCAACTGATGAGACCCATGTGGAGGGTCGAAACCATGGTCTTGCCTGTACAAATCGGCAGTCGAAAGACTTGCTTACAAAAGAAGGAAACATATCGAGCTCCATCGACACGAAACTCACAGTTTCAAAAGGGGCTAATTGTTACGCATTTGACTAAACTCAATGTCAACAAACGGTGCCAAAGCTCAAACACGTTTTAATGACACTTTATAAAACCAAGACAGTCATTGCAACAACAAATCTTACGAGCCACTGTTCGTATCCTTTCTTAAAAATCACATATTTGTCAGTACAAAAATATTAAGAGGCTACATTTATATAAATGTTTCCACTGTTAGAAGTCGTGCAGGCCTGTCGCTCCTTGCTACTCCCCAGTGTAGACTAAGTGTCGTAAACATAGCAATTTTGAAGCGTGCTCAAGCCTGAATTCATTTCAACTACACTGAAAACCTGAAGTATTTTCAGAACCGTTTGGCATTTCTTTAAAAAGATGGAATACTCGTAAGAGGTTTGCAAGTTCCGAGAACGTACGTTTTAACATACATTCAGTCATGTTCTAAAAGCATAACTAAAACTAAACCCAGCGTCTCACGAAAATATTTGCAGCCAGAATTTCTCACGCGATTGAGAAAGCCGGAGACAGTTTACAAGCTATAAGTGTTTACAGGATAGATCCTGGAGTTGCAAAGACTATATATAAGCTACTATAATTCAGTTCCGGCAACTTTTCTTTCTGCGCGGCGTGAATAATGACAGTACGGAATAAAAGCTATTCGGTTAATGCATCACTTAGTTGTACGGTATTCAGTTACATGTTAGGTACAATTCCAGGCTCTCTGGATTATATCCAGATTTGCAACGTGGTCGGCAAAAAACAATGAAGTGCAAGACTAAGAAACGACATCTAAAAACCTTTCAAAATTTTCAGCTGGAAACACGCAATTGAACAGATATGCATAATCTATTGTTTAAGCTAGCCAAAGCTAAGCTAAAGCTATTCAATATAGATCTTTTAAGGGCAATACCAAAACACAAGCTAGGACCCTGGGCGACCTCTGTAATCATGTAACTTACTCGATTATATTAGCTGTTATTACTTAAGTTACTTACGTTTTCGCTTTCGCCGCTGCTTGTCCTTCGCCCCCTCTTTATCCTCTTCGTTCATAACGAGTGGCAGCCGTCCACAAAAGCAAAAACTGGCAAATCTGACGAGCTCCGATAAAGACTTGATAAGCTTGTAGCTGAATGTAACTGATGCTTGACCGGAAACAGGAAGCTGCCGTGACACAAAGCGTGTGACAGAACGCGTGACATTGAATAGTTGAATGTCGGGTCGCAACAGGCCGTAAAAAGGTCGAAAAGTTAATCCATAACTAAATAGTAGCTAATAGTTGGCGTCTATCTGCGACTGCTATTGGTGCAAATAACGCTAAAAGTTAATACAGGAAATGCGTTCTAATTTCTAGCTACCAAGAACACTTGATATCATGTAATCTAGCTACGTCTCCGGCTCGGATTTTTGCGTATTAAATAAAGTCTCGGGCTCGGTTTCTCTGCACAAAGTCTCGGGCTCGGATTATCTAAAATCGTTAAAGTCTCGGTCTCGGATTTCAAAGGGTCTCGGCGTCTCGGCGAGTCTCGGATTTTACCATTCGCCACCCCTACATCTAAACGATGCTAAAATTCTCGCTTGACATTACTGAAGAAAAACTATGAGCTTAATTTACTGACGGCCAGTAAATAGCGGCAAGAACGTCATGCTAGCCCACATATAAGGCACTAATAACATTACAATCCTATATGGATATATACACCAACTGATTAACGCACCTACTTCCACTAACACACACCTTCCTTCATTTGTACTCACTTTCCTTTATTTGTACTCGCTTTCCTTCATTTCTACTCACTTCCCTTCACTTGTACTCACTTACCTTCACATTAGTGCCTTATATGTGGGCTAGCATGACGTTCTTGCCCGATATGTGGGCTACCATGACGTTCTGGCCATAATAGCCTTTCACGATCGCTGAAGACGGCCATTTAGGATATTAGCCTATTTGAACTAATATGTTTCTGTTTTTCAAGAAAGGAGAGAAAATGGTGAATTTACCCGCTTATTTTTGTCAGTTATGGCATGCTAGGATAGCGAATACATCTGCCAAGAAAATTCCAATCTTTTATTAAAGCAAACGAAGTTAACAAAAGAGATCTACAACAGACGGAGATGAGAATTCACATATAACCCCCCCCCCCCAAAAAAAAAAAAATAGTGTCTGGGCTTTTGGTAACTTATGCGTAAAGAGGACAATTTCAAAACATGTCTTAAAGTAAAATGTTTGGTCAGAATTGCCAATTTTAATTAAAGAAACATCGTTAATACGCGTATTCCAGTGCTTAGTGACCCGTAGATCTGAGGTATAGATGAGATCGTATAGATCACCTATATATACCTCATATCTGAGGTATAACATCTATCCCTTATATCTGCAGTGTAAAAAAAACATACCTCAAGTTTGCTGTGGTATACTGAAGATTCATACCTTACACTTCCGTTATATCATCCACACCCGAGGTGTAACATCCATGCTTTATATCTGCGCTGTAACATCCCTACCCCCTTCACGGAAATATAAATGTTATACCTAAGATCTGAGGTATGAACGTCATGCCTCAGATTTAAGGTATAACATCCATACCCCGGACATGGGATGTAGATGTGTTCGGTCCACCGCAAAAACCATGGTTGTGGACAGAAAAAACCAAAAAGCACTAGCTCTGCTATACTTGGCGTCGAAACCGCTGCGAAATGCTGCGAACTCAAGCGGTGTGTCGACCGAGTTCGCAACAGAACCGACAAGGCAAATTTGAACTTTTCGCCTGAACTTTATCGCCAATTTTTTTTCCGCCTAAATTGAACTTTTCGCCTTCCACCAAAAAGGCAACTGAGTATTCTTTTGAGCTTTCTTTTCCCATTAACAAATTTGCTTTTGAATTTTGCTGTCTTTGCTTGTTTTGCTACAACGTGGGTCACCATGCGATTTTGCGCCAAAAACACTGGATTCAACACAGGGTTTATCCAGTGTATGCCACTTCATATTAGTGACCCTGTGGTGCGGACGGACAGACAATCACATGACTTTTACATCACTACCCAAATTTCTTGGCTTGATAGGTTACCAAATTTGTTTAGCAATGGTGCTCCGCTAATAAGGTAAATTGATAACATTGCTGGATTTTTCATTGCATGCCAGGAACTGGGTACCAACAGGATAAACATAGGTTCAAATGCGAATAAATTTTAAGGGTTTCATGCAGTGTTGTCCGGAAAACTTTAACGAAATGTAAAGCTTCCGGACTTACGGTGCTGAAGTCGCGATTGTATTAGTTTAACAAAACGTTTTATACATTGCTCCGTCCTATTCACGATAAGGTAAAGGTAACGCGGTCATAATTAGCATATCAATAAGTAAACGGTTAGTCCACCAGAGGACCAGGCAGGGCTGATACATGCTATCTCTCTGATTTGGATGAAACTTGGCCAGATTAAAGGATTTATCCAAAAACTCTAAAAGACAAAGTGTGTCGACTTTGCAACTTTTCCCTTGGGAGTTAGACCACCCCCCCCCCCCTCTGGTTTTTGGCCCAAATCCCAAAAATTCTGCCAAAATAAGCACCAAAATTAAATTAAACATCGCTCCTGGTTACAGAATACAATGAATTTAATTTGTGTTTAATATAATTAAAAACTGGACCTGTGTTAGCTTACATCCGCAGTTTCAAGTGATTTGGAGCGACAGGTGCCAATCAAGAGCTTTCAATGCCTACCCATGTCACGAAAGATTTAGCAATGAGGCAAAATAGCTGAACTTTTGATCTAAATATCGCCAAAGTGCAACCTTCTTTTTCAAAACGATTTTTACCACAGTTCAGAACCGTCCTTGATCTGATAAAATCGCAAATAAAATTTTTGGCATCTGTTACATGTTTGCGACAAAAGCCGTTTGAGCAGTGTGACTTGAGGCCGGTTCCAACAAAGAGAGAAGGGGTAAATCTAAGAAAGTAAACAATAACAGAGTCAGTTTACAAACGTAATTTCTCAGTTAATGAGATAAAAAATATCCGTAAATACTAGTTATAGTAGTTAAAACTCGCTGGAGGCAATGTTTGTTGCAATACACCTCAAAGTACCCGGGAAAGTAACAATAAAAACACCGAATTTCACTCTTACAGTCTGAAAATAGGAATGAACAGTCATGTTATTTGAATTCTAAAGCATCGAGGTGTTACATACGAATTTCCCTAGCCACTGCCTTGTTGTTTAGATCGCTCTTGATACCCTGCTGAATTATCACAGCTCGCGTACTCGACTTTTCAGTTAGTTCTTGTCAACACTTACTTCACACGCTGTATGTAAACACATCAATCGTAAGTCGCATACATCTCTGACACTGATCTTTGTCCTGATAGATAGACTCCTGAGCTCACATTTGGGATTATCCATTCCATTTTGGTTCAATCAAGCGTTAAATTTTTGATTTACCTGCATAGGAAAGCAAGTATACACTGAAGATATCGAGACTGTCGAAACTGAATGCGTGGGAACATGAGTCCAGGACCCTGGTCAGCGGCAAATACAATTAGCAAAGGGTGTAATCGTTTGTAACAAATCTGAAGTTAAGAAACGTAAAAAAAAATTAAGGTTAGTGAAAGCTATGTTTTACTGTCCATTAAACGTAGAGATTTGTCTTCCAGTTTATTGCAAAGATAATTCATTACATAAATTATGTACATGTACCGGTTATGCGTGATACTTGATCTGGTTACGTGATGATGTAACTTGCGGCATTGCGTTACAGATAGAGTCCTGAACTGACACATTGGCTTATCCATTCGATTTGGGGTCTCACAAACGTTAAATTATTGATTTAACTGCATCAGCATACAAGCAAACTCCACAGATTTTCGAAAACTGCAAGCCTATATATAAATACGTGACTGAACTTTGGTTAGCAGTAGTTACACTGAATTGCTGGAAACAAATAAATCAGAGGTAACAATCGACTGTACTAGAAACAGAAAAATCAATTTGTTAAAAAAAAAATGATAAAAGCCATGAAATGAATAATTCGCCTTTCCGTTCAATTTCTTGTGGTAAATGAATTCTAGGAAATGAAATCTAGCTGTACAGCAAATACAGCAAAAAACAGGGCGAGGACGTGATTAGAGAACGTAACGTCTCAGGGGCACCCAACGAGAAAATTTTAGCAAAATACTTGAAATATCATTTTCTGCTTTCTTACATTGTTTAAGGGCTTTTTAAAGGCATAACGTTGTGTCAACTAGTACAGATTGATCTGTTCGGCATTCTTAGCTGCAAAATTAGGCCGCAGAAACAGAATCCAATCCGCCGAGTTTCCGAACTGCTGAAAGCTCTCTGAAAATGCTAGCTGACCTAAGTTTGCACTCTAAACGACATGTTTGTCCCTCTGAAAACAATAGGGACTAATAAGTCCTGTTCTTGGTTAAGTCTAAGGTGATGTTTCGCTAAAGAAATCTTTGTCTTTCATTGCAGTTAAATCCGAATATCTCAGGCGAGGTTAGGCCTTCTGAACAGATATTCCCCGAAAGGAACCGTTGGTCGAATAAGAGGGGGTACTACTCCCACAATTGAATAATATATAGGCGTGCTGCATGTCAAAGTTTAGATTTGGCCTTTCCGTATTAGAAAGGGAATACATTTCACCAATATAATTGTCGAAAACAGATGGGGCATTTGAGACTTTTTTTGGCTCAAACAGAGTCACACCAGGTTTTCGGATCACTAGCAGCATCACTCCATATAAACTTCAGAAAAGTAGAGCCTCCCATCCCCCACCCCTCCACCAAAGACAACACTCAGCCAAAGATAACAGCAGGCCTTGACACCTATCAGCGCGCAATCGGAGAATTATATCTGGGCAAAGCCTGAAGTTTGCTCCTCTTGAAAAATCACAGTTCTAGCTGCCTTTGTATTTCCACCCTCGTGGACATTTCTTCTGCTTCTGCAACAAAGTCTAATCCTCCTCAGTCCTATATACAATACGGATGGATAGTCTGCTCATGCCTGGTGTGAACGGGATGGGCTCTAAAAACATCTCGGAGAGCAACCCGCTTTTTCCGAGAAAGTGAAGTGTAATCTGAAAAGGATATCCCTGGAAGGCGAGGAGAGAAAGGACTCTGCAGTGGATGCGTGGATAAAGGCCACTGCAGTGGATGTGTTCAGTAAGATGAGAGCTCTGCGAGATGATAACGGTAGGAAAGTGTTCAGCAAAGAAGAGTGGCTTGCTGCTGATCAAATAGCCCGGTACTTCATCAGACTGTTCGTATTGTATAGGAGTGGCCGACTAGCCATAGACCAAGCTGATCTCAGCCTTACCCAAAATGAGGAAGACTTTGACTTTGTGGCAAAAGCAGAAGAAATTTCCCCAAGGCTGAAAATACAAAGGCAGCTAGAACTGTGATTTTTCAAGAAGCGCAAACTTGAGGCTTTGCCCAGATATAATTCTCCAATTGCACGCTGATAGCTGTGAAGGACTGCTGTTGTCTTTGGCGAAGTGTTGTCTTTGGTGGACGGGTGGGCTGTACCTTTCTGAAGTTTATATGGAGTGAGTGATGCTACTAGAGATGCGAAATCCTGGTGTGACTCTGTTTGAGACAAAAAAAAGTCTCAAATGCCCCACCTGCCTACGACAATTATATTGGTAAAATGTATTCCCTTTCTAATACGGGAAGGCCAAATCTGAACTTTGACATGCGGCACGCCCACATATTGTTCCTGGTGTGACTCTGTTTGAGACAAAAAAAAGTCTCAAATGCCCCACCTGCTTACGACAATTATATTGGTAAAATGTATTCCCTTTCTAATACGGGAAGGCCAAATCTAAACTTTGACATGCGGCACGCCCACATATTGTTCAATTGTGGGAGTAGTACCCTCCTCTCATTCAGTCAATAGTTCCTTTCGGGGAATATCTGTTCGGAAGGCCTAACCTCGCCAGAGATATTCGGATTTATGCATCGGTCAATTCCAGCTGCGCCCATGCCCCCCCAGGCTTACCCCCGGGCACTACCATTTTTTCTTGGATGGCAAATTTCCGGGGGAGTGCCAAATGCCCAGCGGTGGGGACAAAGAAAGAAGGCAAATGCCCCGCCCCTGGGATCGTACGTCCCCAATCAACACTGCAGCAGTTTTCATTCATTGCACAATAGTGGTCAATAGTGCCACTTTTAGCATATTTTTCATTTCTGTAGGTCTGCTTCTCCGTCTTGTAATTGGTTAATAAAGTTAAAACCGCCAAGCAATGATATTGACTTCACAGACAACACTACATGACAGTTGATAATTCACATTTTATTGTTATTTATTTTATTTTAAACAGTTTGCTGATGAAAATTTCTTTGACATTATAAAATAGTCTGTTGCATAAAAGTCATCTGTTGTAAATACTTACACAGTAATTTTCAAAGAGTTATTTTAACTCCTATAGTGGAGTTAAACTAACTCCTTAAGGTGGAGTTATTTTTTTGGGAGTTATTTTAACTCCAAAAGGAGCTATTTTAACTCCGAAAAGGAGTTACTGTATTCTTTAGGGGAGTTAAGTTAACCCCTAAATTGGAGTTACGCTGGTGGGAGTTATTATAACTCCAATTTGGAGTGAAATTGTACTCCTCTGGAGTTAAATTTAACTCTTTTTTTGGAGTTAAATTTCAGTTTAACTCTGCAAGGAGAGTTAAAATAGCTCCTTTTGCGGGGTCATTTTGGAGGAGTTACTTCAACTCCCCTTAGGGAGTAATTGTGGAGTGATTTTAACTCTCTGACAAGGGTTAAAATAACTATCCTTTGGGAGTTATTTTCGTGGTCTTATTTAACTCCGTTTAGAGAGTAATTCTGGAGTGACCTTTGATGGAGTCGTTTTGGAGGAGTTGGGATAACTCCCTATCAGAGTCATTACTTTATTATTGTATTTTTTACTCTGCTACAAGAGGTACATCTTATTTTGGGAGGTTAGGGTTGAAGGTGGAGTGCGGGGACTCGCGTATTGTTTCTGTGATAAACTTCGATCTGAATTTAATTATGAACGCATTTTTTGGAAACAAAGCAAAAGATATTGTGGTAATTCATCCACTGAAATCAAACTTTTGGTAAGTTCCTGTCTAAAATGGCGTGAATTCTAATTTTTCAATTCAAGAGCCCGAAATCAATGCGCCTGCATTCACTGGTCAGCAGTTGTCAATATTGAGTCATGTGACCTTTGTAACATTGGAGCAGACGCCATTTTGAAAGTGACAGTTGCTCGACGGAAGCAAGATTCAGTTAGCTAGCATTTGTTCGTCGTTTGAGGACAAAAAAGCTTCTCTCAAGTTAAAACAAAGGTGGACGATTGCATCTTTTGCATTGGATTACGTGCCAAGAAATGTTTTGGAGCCTTGCATGTGGATTTTTGGATCGAAGTGAACAAATGAAATCGACGTTGTGAACATAAGTTCTTATTAACAACAGTGGATCAACGACTGTTTTGGCGGGTTGTTGAATTCGCAAAAGGCCAAACGTAGGAAATATGGACGTTTTGCCGGTGAGTTTAAGCTTGGAACTTCAATTTACTCTCAGTCTAAAGGCTTCCCTTCCAGTTTGTCATTCAAAGGAGATGTTAATAGCTGGAAAGCTTAGGTGAATACAAACGGTTAGCTGTAAAGCTGTATGCCTGCATCTTCGTGTTCAGTTCTTTTGACACTGTTTAGTTGCAATAATTGTTAGCAATATAAAGTCTGGGGATTGCCATTGAAAACTGTAGCATTTAAATGTAATGAGTTCAACAATTCTTTAGTGGAAATATTCTTGTTTGAAAGATATTGGTGGAAGGTAAACAATCTTAAATGACCTCCATGTTTTAGCCTTTTTTTCTCGATGAAAACTAATTTATATATGCAAGAAAACGTGAATGATATCATTGTGTTTTTGTAACATTGCTTTATAGGCTGTTGGAAACTATGTTGTTGTGGACCACATCTAAGGGCCTGCTTCTCTGCAGATGTCAAGCATTTGAGAAAATGGATGATACCATGTTTGACTAAAATTCATTCATTTTATTTATGAATTGGCTGTGGTGGTCATTTAGGAATGGCATTCATGCGTGTAGGTGCAAGTTTAAGAAGCCAACTTTGACTTTTGGTGGATGTCAATTCATGAAAGCTGTGTTGGTAATATGATGAACAATTTTACCAGTCCTTATACTTTAAGGCCCACCTTCACCCAAATGGCCTTGCAACCGTTTGGAAAATCATCACATATATTTAAAACAAGTCGAAACAGCGAACTCGCAGCGATTTGCACCAATCTACATGAACAACCTCAATCTACATGTCTTTTGACTTCCATGAAATGCATTTACTTCCCAAAACGTTGGAATTATGTGTAGTTCGCCACATGAAAGTTTCAATGAAATAGAAAGCGAGAACTCAGTTTATGTTTGCATTTCTAAGTGCCAGCAAGCGACTAACATTTTAATACTTCGACATTCAATTGTTTTTGTTTGCAAATTGCAATCTTATTGTCTTATAAAGTAACAGTGATTTGGAAGGTCTTTCCAAGTCATTATAGAGGTTGCTCTGAAGAGGAATACATGTAAACAGCATATACAACTGGATAGCAACTCACTGATTATCACTTGCAAAATAGCACTTGTCCGGTGACTCCTGCATTACAATAATTGTAACCTTTGAAAGCCAGCCACACATACATGTATGTACTAATCTTTGATCAAATCTACCTGAATCTATGGCTAATTAAGAAAACTATTATTGAAAACAGTTCTGCAAAACCATTCATTTATTACACAGTCGCGAGCCGTTTTGTTTACACCCTGTGAATAAAATCGAATCGTATGAATCAAAATTACTTGCGAAGGTCCCACATCCAATACAGTCAGACCACTACGAGAGATTCATTAAATCTCTGTTCTCTGTTTTTTTTTTGTTTTGTTTTTTGTTTTGCTTCATAACACAAACTCCTCTGAGACAAATACTGACAATATTTTCCTCGGGATAACCATACGGCATCTTCAACTGGGAGGTATCTTTGGCAGCAACATATTGGACAAAGTAGGAGTGAAAAAAAAAATGTTTGGCCAGCACAGTGACAAAATAATTCCTGGAAACAACAGCTTGATAAATGAAGAATAAATTCCTGCATGCTTATGGATGATTTTCAACAAGATGACTCTGAAGGAAACAGATTTTCAAAGAAAACCTGCTCAGAAACAATTTTGTGTTACACGAAATTCATAAACAGCAACTGCGGTGCACATAGCCTGCGTAGCAGGCGTAAGTGGGGAAGGGGGAAGGGGAGTGAGCGCGGGAGAAAAATGGGGCTCTGGGGGCTCCCCTTCCCCGCTTATGCCTGCTACGCAGGCTACAGTGTGCAAGGCCTTTTGGGTGAAGGTGGGCCTTAAATGAAAATTAAAATTTAAGACGGTTGTAATTTTGTTAAAATGTTTGGACCCATGAGTCATATCATAAGTTGGTGAAGTATGATTGTCCGGGTGAGTGTAGTCCCGAGAAGGAATGTCTGTGGTGACATTGACTGACGTTTCGACAACCTGAGTGGATTCATCATCAGGGTCAAGCCAGCTGGCTCTGATGATGTCAGTGTCAGTCAATGTCACCACAAACAGTCCTTCTCAGGAGTACACTCACCCAGAGGGTCATACTGTACTTCACAGACTCATGGTTATAATTTTAAAGAAAAGATGGAGTTGTGTTTGAACAAACATGCACTGAATTTTGCTTTATTCTCATTTCAATTCCAGCTTTCTTCAAATTTGAATTCATAAAATTTTGACTTTCTTACCTGGGAGATTGTTCATCATTTGGCTCCCGACCAGTGTTTTTAAGTCAAAATTTAGTACAATCAATTTTAATTTTAATTGAATTTGCCGAAATTCACATGGGTGATCATGTGATTAGTAACCACTGTAGCTGATATTTGTTTATATCACAAGGGGCAAAAATGAAATCTGTAACCATGCATTTCTGCAGATTAATAATTGGAGGTGATATAGCACATTGGTGTTTCTGAAGGCACATTTTAAAAATTATTGTCTCCTGTTTGTTGCAGCCTTACTTATAAAGTTCTTTATGCTCCCTACATGCCTGCATACATACAGCTGAAGGTAGTGATATTGAAGAACAATCACATTAATTTTTGAGGTTTTTTTGAAATATAAAATACAGAAAAAAGTTAGAGTGATTTTACTTAACCCGTGAAACAATGTCTAACAATTAGTGTCTAATAGTCAAAGCTGAACAAAAGAAAACAATGGAATTAGTGTGTAATAGTGCGTAATAGTTTAGTATCTATTTCACGGGTTAATTCAAATCACTCTAAGAGAATTGTTAATATATATTTTAAAATCTTGTTTTAATTGTAAATCACTTGCACTTTCTTTATTTTCATTTTAGCTGTACGTAATCTTATTGCAATACTGTTGTCTTATCAACTCAATTGATACATGTATCTGACAATGTAATTTCCATGGCTAATGAATTCCTGTTTGGCTTTGTTCTGTTCTCTTTTTTTTCATTGTTTTATGACAACATTATTGCAATTAGGTGTATACCAGTATTTATAATGACTTAAAACCCACAAGCACACAAAAGAAATCTTTTGTTCCTGTTCCAGATAATAATTTGAGAAAATTGAATTTTGAGCCAGTTATAATTTTAAACAAAAGATAGTGTTGTTGAATTTTCCTTTATTGTCATTTGAATTCCAGCTTTCTTCAAATTCGAATTCATAAAGTTTTGGCTTTCTTACCTGGGAAGATCGTTCATTAGGGCTTCACCAGAGTTCTTCCGGTTTTTCAGTCAAAATTTAAAACAATTTTAAAAGGTTTTATTTAACCATGTATTTTCTGTAGATTGAATGATCAGAGGTTCTAAAGGACATCAGACTTTCTAAAGGGTATTTCACAAAACTATCCAGCCTTAATTATAAAGTTCTTTTTATGCTCCATGGATGCATGCAGATGGAGGTAGTAATATTGAAGAACAACTACATTTATGAGATTTTTTGGAAATATAAAATACAGAAAAAATTTAAGAGAATTTAATATATATATATATTTTGAAATCATGTTTTATTTATACATACTTGTACATGCTTTATTTTCATTTTATATAATTATATACTTCTATGATTATAGTGGCCTAGAAATTTACATTAATGTTACTGTTAATTCAAATTCTGTAAGAAACTATCGTTCACATAAGAAAATGAAATACCGGTAGGATTAAATTAAAAATGTTGTACCTTTTATGGTGACAGTCAATTTGTGTGATGTTGCTTTTTATCTATAAGAACTAATAGGGTGAATGTACTGGAGTTAATTTTACTCTGATTTCCGAGTAACTACAACTCTGATTAATCATTATAGAGTTAAAATAACTCTAGTCTTTGATGGAGCAGAGTTAAAATAACCCTAGTCTTTGATGGAGTAGAGTTAAAGTGACTCCCTCGTTGGAGCTATTATAACTCGGAAACTGGAGTTAAATTTGGGAGTTGAAATGACCCCAAAAAAGGAGTTATTTTTAACCTAAAGTTTTTACTCCACTTTTGGAGTTATAATAACTCCTATATGGAGTTTAAATAACTCCTTTTATAGAGTTAAAGTGACTCCCCCACTGGAGTTATTATAACCCCGAAACTGGAGTTAAATTAAGGAGTTAAAATAACCCCAAAAAAGGGGTTATTTTTAACCTAAAATTTTAACTCCAGTTTTGGAGTTAAAATAACTCTTTGAAAATTACTGTGTACAATAATCGATCATGATAGTTTTAGAATCATCGCGACTAATTTTTAATTATAAAATCCTTGATCAATGAATATACGTATGTCGATTCACGTTGATCGTTCCTGATAGCTCAAGTCGTGCCTTGATAAGCAATGAAGAAATGCATAAAATCGAGAATGCTTCCTCAAGTTTGTCCAGTCCTCAACGTTGACAGACGAGCAAACCTGCGACGAACTGCTAATCCTTTCCGATAAAATCCTCATTTTTGAATTTCGAGTCGGAAACCAGGCGCGTGTCAAAAGCCCGGGGGTAGGCATATGCCCGAGTCTCGGGCCGCACCAAATTTGCTAATGCCCTATCCCCGGGACTGACAAGGCGAGCGAATGCCCCACAGTTGCCGGGGGGGGGGGGGAAGAGGGTTCGCAGCTGGAATTGACTGATGCATTAACTGCAATGAAAGATAGAGATTTCTTTAGTGAAACATCACCTTAGACTTTAGCAACAACAGGACTTATTAGTTCCTATTGTTTTCGGAGGGAGCAATATGTTGTTTAGAGTGCAAAATAAGACTACCTAACGTTTTCGGAGAGCTTTCAGCAGCTCGGAAATTCGGCAGATTGGATTCTGTTTCTGTGGCCTACTTTTTCAGCTAAGAATGCCTAACAGATCAACCTGTATTAGCTGACACAAATATGCCTTTAAAAAGCCCTTAAACAATCTAAGAAAGCAGAAAATGATATTTCAATTATTTTGCTAAAATTTTCTCGTTGTGTGCCCCTGAGATGTTACGTTCTCTAATCACATCTTCGCCCTGTTCTTTGTTGTATTTGCTGTACAGATAGATTTCATTTCCTAGAATTCATTTACCACACGAGAATGAATGGAAAGGCGAATTATTCATTTCATGACTTTCATCATTATTTTTTTTACAAATTATTTTTTTTTACAAATTACAAATTTACGATTTTTCGAACCATGGCACGTTTCTTTTGGATTTGCTTCAGTCAAACACTTTAATGTTATCCTCCGTTTTTTTTGAACCCTCAATTTCTCGAAACTCCCGATATTTCGAACCAATTCTTGCCTCCCATGGAAGAAACTCATAAGAAATTTACCTTCGATTTCCCGAACCCGTACGAAATTTTTAAAGTACTACTCAGTAGCTTATATTTAAATGATCGCACGTCTCAGCGACACAAAAGGTAGAACCATCTTCCATAACACAGTAAACAGTACCAAGGAAAGTACTGCTCAGTGCCGTTCATTTGAATGGCCACTCATTAGACCTGGCTTTCCCGTGGGTACTGTTTGTTATATGTATACGGTGGTTCTAACATTGAGTCTTGAGTGAAATCCTAACGTGTGACCATTCAAATGAAGCTAAAAACAAGCAAGAGTGCCATGGTATTCCTGTTTCCTTTCCCAATTGTTATAAAGCAATCCCTCGTAAATCAAGCCTGATTTCGTGATACCTTCGATTTTTCGAACTCCCGATCCACTGTCTTTGTTTCCGGCAATTCAGTGTAACTACTGCTGACCAAAGTTCAGTCACGTATTTACATATAGGCTTGCAGTTTTCGAAAATCTGGAGTTTGCTTGCATGCTGATGCAACTAAATCAATACTTTAACGTTTGTGAGACCCTTAATTCGAATGGATTAGCCAAATGTGTCAGTTCAGGACTCTATCTGTAACGCAATGCTGCAAGTTACATCAGCACGTAACCAGATCAAGTATCACGCATAACCGGTACATGTTCGTAATTTATGTAATGAATTATCTTTGCAATAAACTGGAAGACAAATCTCTACGTTTAATGGACAGTAAAACATAGCTTTCACTGACATTAATTTTTTTTACGTTTCTTAACTTCAGATTTGTTACAAACGATTACACCCTTTGCTAATTGTATTTGCCGCTGACCAGGGTCCTGGGCTCATGTTCCCACGCATTCAGTTTCGACAGTCTCGATATCTTCAGTGTATACTTGCTTTCCTATGCAGGTAAATCAAAAATTAAACGCTTGATTGAACCAAAATGGAATGGATAATCCCAAATGTGAGCTCAGGAGTCTATCTATCAGGACAAACAATCAGTGTCAGAGATGTATGCGACTTACGATTGATGTGTTTACATACAGCGTGTGAAGTAAGTGTTGACAAGAACTAACTGAAAAGTCGAGTACGCGAGCTGTGATAATTCAGCAGGGTATCAAGAGCGATCTAAACAACAAGACAGTGGCCAGGGAAATTCGTATGTAACACCTCGATGCTTTAGAATTCAAATAACATGACTGTTCATTCCTATTTTCAGACTGTAAGAGTGAAATTGGGTGTTTTTACTGTTACTTTCCCAGGTACTTTGAGGTGTATTGCAATAAAGATTGCCTCCAGCGAGTTTTAACTACTATATTAAGCCAACCTTGATTGCTGAACAGTTGAAACATGACCATATATTCACTGATTTCTAGTTACTTGTACGTGTTAGTACAGTCATAGTCCTTGGGGCAGAGAAACTTTGAAGGAACAAAGTCTTGTGTCATGGCATTTAAAACAATTTTTGTGTAGCCAATACAATTATTCATTAAATTATGAACCTGGCCCATCACTTAATTTACAACATTTTAAACTTCCATTATTTTTGAAAACTTTGTGAAGAGTGGTCGTATGGAAAATAACCTTGGGCATGTCACAATGCCATGGTAGTGAAACTTGCATGTCTCAGTGATCCCAAGAGCTGGCTTGCTGGGGCCTTGGCCCCTGCTATATTCAGTCATGTCCGAGTGATCGAAATTAGAGAGGCTGAACAAAGTACTGCCTTAGGCCCTCCAGGATGGGCTTAAGTATGGGACCAATCATCCCAGGCCCACCCCATAGAAACCGGTCTTGGTTATGAAAATCAGAAACATTCTCTTTTGTAGTGTTAGGGCCTTACTTTAAACAACCAAAACCCATATATAAACCTCCATAATTCAAGCATTAATTTTTGGTTATGGTTAACATAACACTGGTCAAGCAACACACATGCTATACATGTACTTCTACTGCTTGTGCCACCTATGGTATGAATAGGGTCGCGACACATAGTTTATTCCGATTCTTACATAACTTCTTCTACTCTGTACTTGTGTTATTCACTGATACACACTCAAAATGAGCTTGTCTCCAACCTCCCCATGTAAATTTAACTTGCACTTTCAGAAAATTTGTGTCTTTTTAACACCCAATTGTATGTAATTTTTTTACATGAGTGTTTGACGCTTTAAATTGTGCTCAACATGGCATCATTACACACAGGAATCCCTCATGTAGTGCTGCAATTTCCGTGCCCTGTACTGTTCAAAACTTAGATTAAATGCACTTTTATTGACTAGTTAATTGATACTGTCGTGTAGGATAGTAAGTTTATCTACCAAGTGCGTTGCTAACCTTGCTGTCCATTTTGGTTTCTATTGTGCAATGAACTTTTTACTTTCCCTGACATGCTATTAAATGACGATTTAACTAAAATGTATGATTTTATGAATAGCTTTGGTCCATTTTCCATGAATTCTCAAAAATAAGGTTACACATGGTTCTGTGATGGGAAAAAAAGAAAGTTCTGTGAGGGGGTTGAGTCACCAATGTTATTCACATATACCAGTTTGACTTAAAAAAGCGTCCACAGTAACTGCACATTTTAACTGTTACCTGGGTCAGTGTCCATAGGAATTATTTGTATTTGTAGATTAAATTAATTTTAATACTATCCTTTCATTCATTCCAACAGATCAGTCATATGTGTACATAATCTGAAGTGGATCAACAAGTTCAGTGCCCATCAAGACAGCTTAAAGAAGTCCTTATCGCAGATCAGAAACACTCCCAGTTGTGATAGTCACTGTAAATCTGGATAAGTCAGCTATAAACAAAAATCAAAAAGGGGAAAAATTTGCTTTGAAACAATGTCCTTTGTACAGAGTCCAATGTTTTGCTTTTGGATGAACTACATTGTAAAGATTGGAGGAAAGAGGAATCTGTCCTGGATAACATTGTAGCAATGCCTATAAGCAACAAATGAACTTAAGTGCTTATGTACTCATTCATTAGCATCCAAACAAAACAGTTTGTACAGTGGAACTGTAGGTGCAGGTACTAGTCATCTGAATGAGCATCTATTCTAGTACCAGTTTCACTAAGTGATTTTTTTTTTGCTAAGGTCAAAATTTCATTCATACCACCCAGGGCAAAAATTCTCTTTTCTTCGTGTCTCTCAGGTCAGCGAATTTGTAGGAAAAGAGAACAGTCCGAGTGAAGATGTGTTTGAACTTTCATTTGAATATAAGATGTGAAATATAAGGAGTTTTTTTAAAGAAATTCAAGGATCAAAAAAGTATAATGGTGCAGTTTAAGAACATTAAAGATAGAATGTATTGATTATAAACAAGAAATGAAGTGTATTTTGTCACTTATTTTATACTTAAATGGGACAAAGAGGAAGCTAAGAGAATTGACAATAAAGATTTGTTAGTAAATGGTATTTGTACTTTGTTTACTCACTTTATTCACTTCAGTGATTTGAGGTCCTTGTTTCAGACACATTTTGGCCAGCTTAAGTCTAGGTTTTAATGTCTGAAACACATGTTTCGTGTCGTTTGTTATAGCTCTTAAACGTGACTGAAACTAATATTTAACTAGAAGTACGTGACCTATAATGACTATTAAACGACACTAACATCTGTTTCGGGTGTATTTAGTTAGGACTTAAACCTACAACAAAGTTTAATTTTAGCTTAACCCCACCTTAAAATAACTTAAGCTTCATGTCTAATGCAGGTTTAAGTTCTAATTAAACATGCCTGGAACATATATTTAAAATACCTTTGATGTCTCTATTAAACGACACTAAACATTTGTTTTGGTTACATTTAGTTAGGACTTAAACCTACAACCAAGTTTAAGTTTGGCTTAAACCCACCTTAAAATAACTTAAGGTTCATGTCTAATGCAGGTTTAAGTTCTAATTAAACATGCCTGAAACATACATTTAAAATACCTTTAATGACCCTATTAAACGACACTAAACATTTGTTTAACGTATATTTAAGAAGGACTTAAACCTACATTAGACATGAACCTTAAGTTATTTTAATACTGGTTTAAGCAAAACTTAAACTAAGGTATAAGTTGCTTAAACAGCAACTTAAACGTACTAAACTTATGTTTAAGACAGGGTTAAGTCATGTTTAAGGTCGTTTAAATTTGCCATTTCGCCTAGTGTATAACTAGTATTTACGGATATTTTTTTATCTCATTAACTGAGAAATTACGTTTGTAAACTGACTCTGTTATTGTTTACTTTCTTAGATTTACCCCTTCTCTCTTTGTTGGAACTGGCCCCAAGTCACACTGCTCAAACGGCTTTTGTCGCAAACATGTAACAGATGCCAAAAATTTTATTTGCGATTTTATCAGATCAAGGACGGTTCTGAACTGTGGTAAAAATCGTTTTGAAAAAGAAGGTTGCACTTTGGCGATATTTAGATCAAAAGTTCAGCTATTTTGCCTCATTGCTAAATCTTTCGTGACATGGGTAGGCATTGAAAGCTCTTGGTTGGCACTTGTCACTCCAAATCACTTGAAACTGCGGATGTAAGCTAACACAGGTCCAGTTTTTAATTATGTTAAACACAAATTAAATTCATTGTATTCTGTAACCAGGAGCGATGTTTAACTTTGATGCTTATTTTGGCAGAATTTTTGGGATTTGGGGCCAAAAACCAGGGGGGCTGGTGTAACTCCCAAGGGAAAAGTCGCAAAGTCGACACACTTTGTCCTTTAGAGTTTTTGGACAAATCCTTTAATCTGGCCAAGTTTCATCCAAATCGGAGAGATAGCATGTATCAGCCCTGCCTGGTCCTCTGGTGGACTCAGTCTTAAGAGAGTGTCCATGTGAGAACCATGCAAACGGGTCTACAATGCATCTCTCAGATTATCCTCAAATTTGGCACACATGTGCAACTTCACTAGTACATATACCCCGTGGAACAGTTTGGCTCAATTGTCTATTGTTTAGGAGAAATGTCAATCAAACTGTCACATCAACAAATGTGCTCAAATTTGAGGCAAAATTTACCCCAACTTTGATCACCTCGTACAAGCACAATATGGGAAGAAACGAAATGTCATATCTACTGACAGTAGTTCTAACCCTTAACAAAAGACCAGTGTACAGTAAACTGTTGTCGGTTAATTCGTTTGTCTAGAATTCAAATATCAATTCACGTTATTAAATTTACGCCCGTGAAGTGGGGTCTTCATAGTCGCTATTTGTGGAGATGCGGCGCTATCTCAATCCAATTGAAAACTGTCATTAGATTGTTAAAGAAATAGTCATTCTTTTTCACAAATAAAAACTCTGTAAAGTTTAGGTTGGTTGACAGTATCTTCATCAATAAATGTCCATAATGCCATTTCGATATGCAAATAAGCTCAACATGAAAATCCTTATCAGTTGAAGTTTAACGTAAGAAAATAGAATTTTCTCAAACAATAATGTCAAAGTCATTAAAAACATATTTTGCAGCAACAATTCGTTTCTCTTGCCAAAATTTTGGTAACGTAGCTTCGCAATTTAACATAACCAGAAGCATATAGCAAACGAAACGTGAACGAAAACAAACAACATACCGACTTACTGTTGATATCCGTTGAGACAAGTTGTCCACCTAAAGAACTTCTTGCCATTAAAAAGACATTTGCTTTGAAGGCTGGTGATCGTATATTGTTTTGCTTTCGTTGCACTTAATTATCACGCCATGGTTATTTTGCTGAAGAGATGTGATCGAACGAGCTGACAACGGCACATCAAAGTATTCTGCTTATATCTGCGTCATTTGAAAACTGACCCGTTTTATACTTCAGATGGTGTATTCTTTTCAGATAAGAAAACATATTCTTTCAGCAGAAGGTAACCACATAATGCCTATAAACCTTTATCAATCAGATGGAAACGAGCGGCGAACATCTGTCTTCTCGCAAATCTGAAAGGACCTGGAATAGAAGATTGCGTGACAGTCTGACCTTTGACAGCTACAGGTGCATTTTTCTTGTATCGAATTTCAATCAGAATCTCTTTGCGACCAAAATGGCCTCGTTTAATTGCTCTTTTAAAGGCTACTCCAAAAAAGATTGCGGCGTATCTGCTCGATACAAAGAACATACGACCCTCGTTCCATTAAATACATGCACCAAAGACGTTTCTGGTCATTTAAGTGGCTCCTACAAAACGACGGCCCAGGATATAGATGTCGAATGGAAACTTTGTCTTCTCCGAGTTGGCTTGTTTCACGAAAACGGAGATTCTTTGACCATTTGCCCTCTTCACAGAGATGAATTCGGTCTCGGTTGGCGGCCAAGCAAGGCCTGCAAATATCCTCTGCACGACAGCAGGCAGAAGCCAGTTAGAGGGTGACTAAACGTATGTCGGAAGAAATATTCAACAAATGGAACATCCTATGCCAGATCGGCCAAGGTAACGTCTAGCCTGTTCAGAGAACTTCTATTTTCTCATGAGTTAGACGAGCACAAAAGCAGGGAGTCGGAGGGTGATCGCATGAAGGGAAGTGAGGAAAAGAGAAACAAACGGTGGAGCACCTGAATTCCCCTTTTTCTCCACAACCAAAAACGGAAAATTTTCATTGGCTTAAAGGCAGTTAGCATGTCATTAACGTGTCGTCCACCCATCAACTGCGTGTCATGGGGAATGCATCGGTTGTCCTCACTTGATGGTGCTGCACACTCTTTGTCGCGCTTCGTGCTCTCGAGTGCTCGCCTCCTTATCTCAGACCATGTCATTTTTTCCCCTTGGTTCGTTTCACGTTTTAGCTATTACTTTTCATTTTTGTTTTGGAAGTTATTTTCCTCAAACTCGTCTGAATTGCTTTTATTGACTAATTAGGTATATGTATGAAATGTCTGGGAATCCACACGAAGACGTTTACAGAATCAGATATGCAGGTACTGTTATTGAACCTGTTAGTGGATTTTTACCTTACGCAGAAGTATCCTGGTCGCTAGTTCGATGATATAGCGATGTTGGCTGTTCTCATAGATAACGAGGACAATAGTCTGATTGGTTTTGAACCATTTTTCTCTGCCATTAGCGCTCCCTTCTCTCCCTTCCCTACCCAAATGCGACCAGCGAAACAAAAGGGAACACTTAGATCCTAGCCTCGACTATGATGTTATCAGGCTGACTTTCGACGATAACATGTAGACGTCCCTTACTAAGAATGGAGAGTGCACGATAACAGCACCGTTCTGAGCCAAGATGGTGCTATAGGCCTGTGTTAGTAGCCTGTGAAAGTCTGCTTAAGCAACCACAGTTAGGCTATGAAACCGCATCTGTCTGTTTCAGGCGCGATCAACGGTTGTAGAAGTATATTTGACTGAGACTGGTTAGAGATAATAAATGAACGAATGAATCAGTAAATGATCCTCTTCCAGAGGGGAATGAATGAAAAAAAGAAATATAAGTGAAAAAAAGAAAAAGATTTTCTTCCAGGCATGAAGTTTCTTGTCTTGAATTAAAATTTAGATATAGATTTTAATATATTTTTCGCAACGTGAATCTCTGTAAGCAACACTTCAATCACCTCGTTGAACCTGGATATAAACCGCCATCTTCACTGAGTGTCCGCCCCTTAGGATGCTTACTATTTATTGCCTGTTTTTTACCTCTTGAAAGGTTTCAGAAGAGGCGGCAACAGAACCTGACGAACTTGATGAAAGCGTCGCGGAAGGTAAACTTACAACACCCTTGTCAAGACAAAGGCGCGTGCAGGTATGACCCTTTTTTAAGAGATCTACTTCGTCTCTACCGTAAGTACTAACGGACTTGTCTTATCTTTTTTAACAGGTTCAACCTGGTGAATACTCTAAAATCGAGAGCCAGTATGAGGACATCATGACTCCAATGCCTGCACTAGTACAGTCGTTGTGTTTGGATGAAAAAGATTACCTTCCAACACCTCAGCCTAATCGCAGACTTCAAGCCCTAAATAGGAATATTACCAGTTGGAGCGATGGAAAAATAAGTCCAGTTCGCTTCCAGCTTAATCAGCTAGTTTCAGATGTTGCAAAAAGTACGCGTTCTTACATAAAGCGAAAGTCGAAGGAAGTTGTTGAATCAGCGCTTGAATGCATTGCACCTGGGCAGTCTGCCGAGCTTCTTGCCATGATTACAGAACCCCCTTCAACTAGAGAATTGGAGCCAGAAAACAAGGTCATGGCGACACTGGTGTCACTGTACGATATAGCGACGTCATGGTACACAAAGATGACGATCCTGTCAATCTTTGTGCACCACTACAGTAAGACGCAGTTAAAAACGATGGTTCCAGGGCTGACGACCTGGAGAATCGATCAGGCCAGGAAACATGCTGTGGTTGTAGGAGAAGGAATTTCTGAAGAGAGAGAGCCAGTAATGCGGTATCGGTTAGACGGAGAGAAAGTTGACCATTTCCTGGAGTTTATTAGTAGCCCCCATTACCAGCAAGACGTGGCATATGGCACGAGAAAATTGAAGATGTCGACTGTAGAATCTATCGAAATACCTGATTTGGTACGGACCATAATAAGTTCCAGAACGTTAAGTTGTACCAGTCATACTGCCGTGAAGTTAGAAGAAATTAGATGCTAGACTACTATTATAACAAAAAATGCCACTTTCGGTCCTTTTGCGTGGGAGGTGGTTACTCGCGCAAAAATAAAGTATAGCAATTACATAAAAACTACGATATGTCTTGACTGACCCTTGACTACTACCAGGGTTGCAGTAACACAGAACCCCGCGACAAACTGTAATACAACTGTCGATCTGATGAAGCTACAACTTGTAATTGCTCAGCCCAATGAAGAAGATGTTCGTGTTACTAATAATTCCATCTGCATATTACCGTCTGCTCTATTTGTCTTAGATATGTGCAGCCTCCAAGAAAAAGAGTCTTGCGGGTCTTGACAATGTCACTAGCGAAGGAGCAATGGCTTTTGATACCATGGAAAGCATTCTACAAACAATGGCTTCTCTGTGTGGGTTGAGTCGATTGGTTCATTTACACCATTCTGTAATAACAATCCATGGATATTAACCCCCCCCCCCACTCACCTGTGTAGAAACGCAACGAGTAGGTGTGGCAGGAGTAGGTGTGGCGCGCGTTTGCGTGTTCTTCTCGCTCGACCCTCAATGGTAGGAAGGGTGCTTGTCTAAAAGTGCGGTGCAAGATAACAGGAGGCATTCTTTTTTTCATTTTTTCTCATATAGGATCATCTCTTCAGTGGGTTGACGACGTAAAACAAAGAATTCGAGGAGCTAAAAGATATTTGAAAGAGGATTACAAACTCCATGTTTTGGAGGAAAGTCCCTGTGCTGATCACTATATACGCTTCGCCTTATCCTCCGAGGATGCTCAGTTCCAGTCAGCTTGTGACCATGACCATACCATGCAGTGCGATCGATGCTTAGATTGTAAGAAAGTTGCTGATGATTTAATTGCTGGACTAGAATCTCAGGTAAGCTAAGCCGGATGCAGAGATATTGGCAGTTCAACGTTCAGTATGGGTCAGGTTTCCAATTTAGGACACTGAGCTGACATCGCATAGAGATACAGATCAACTGGAATGTTATTATTATTATTATTATTATTATTATTATTATTATTATTAGTAGTAGTAGTAGTAGTAGTAGTAGTAGTAGTAGTAGTAGAATTAGTATCATTATTATTATCATCATTATTACTATAATTATAAACACAAAAATTCCTTTTTATTCATTACCCATCTGTTCTATTTAACCAACATCTGTATTCTTAGTTATCAGGAACAGAAGGAAGAGCTTACATATGATGCCGAGAGAGCTAGAGAAAAGATCTTGGAGTGGAAATCACATATTGTGAGAGCTATCAACCAGGAAAGGGCCAAAATCGACATTCTTGATAATCTAACCGCACAGCAGGTGTTAGTCGTCATGGATTGGGCGATGAAATGGCTCCCAAGAAGCCATCGCGAGACTCAGATCGAGTGGTTTGGTAAAAGAGGCATTAGTTGGCATGTTTCAGCCTGCGTTACGAGAGCAGAAGATGAGGCATCTGAGTTCGAGGTAATGAGTGCAACCTCCTACGCACAGGACTCTTTTACACTGCTGACGCTAGACCCATACAGAACGCGTGTCACAATGACCGTATTGCAATATGACCAAGCTTGCCACGAGGTTCCCAGTAGTTCAGTGTTTGGATTCTCTTTAGAGACTCAGGATTTTTTTGTCCCACGGTAGTGACATATTGAATATTTCCTCTTTCTTATTTCTTCACTGAGCTTGACATTTACCTTTTTTCTTTATCGGCACCGTTCGTGTAGTTCTCTTAGCAATGTCCCTACTTAGCTCAAGCACAAGTTAGTAACTGTTTATCTTCAATACATACATCGTAAACGTCTCCACATAATAACAATATTAGTTGTTATCGCCGGTTTTTTCTTCCACAGGTGCAGACGTTTGTTCATATTTTTGAAAAGTGCAATCAAGATTGGTTTGCAGTGTTGTCAATATTGGATCACCTGGTTCAACAGCTTGTGCAAATCTCCCCTGATCTCAAAGAGATATTCCTGAGGAGCGACAACGCTGGCTGTTACCACAATGCACCTCTGTTGATCAGTGCCCCCGTTGTTACCGCAAAAGGAGGCTTGACTCTAAGAAACTACAGCTTCAGCGAGGCAAACAGTGGTAAAGACGTCTGCGACAGAAAGATTGCGCCTCTTAAAGCGCACGTAACCAGATACCTCAACGAAGGTAATTCCTTGGTATACTCTGCGGATAGTCTTTGTCCGTGTAAACAAAGCTTGTCTGAATAAATGAATTTCACAGTCTAATTTTCGTTCATTTGATCGCTTATTCGGTAGGTCATGATGTAATAACAGCACAGCAATTAAAGGAAGCCATTGATTCGTATGGTGGAGTTAAGGGCTGCCGTGCTGCTGTCATTGAACTTAACACAAAGAAACAAACAACTACCACTTACAAGTTTAGTGGAATTAGCCAGCTGAACAACTTTCAGTATACTGAGGTTGGTGGAATGATTGTATGGAAGACGTTCCAGGTTGGAGAGGGTAAGAGGATTTCAAAGCAGGAGCTAAGTAAGATGGGAAGGTCACAGGGTGAGACGGGAGTGAACGTCATACTGCCGTTTTGTGAACCAAGTGAGACTTCTGGGTTGCTGAAGAAAGAGTCCAAGCAGCCATCTGAAGATGATCCCCATGTCACTGCACCCGTTGCTCCATCTGCGGAAGAGGAAGAAGATTGTGACTGGTTTAATTGCCCGGAAGAGGGATGTGTTAAAGCCTTCAAAACAAACCGTAACCTCCAACGGCACATTGACTTCGGACGCCATCAATTTAAACTTCATGAAGAGTCACAGTACGACCAAATTCGACGCAAATGGGCCAAGCATTGTATCTCTTTGAAGCCCGAGAATCCTTCTTATTTTGAAACGGCAAGCTCGTCTTCTGAAGACATTGAAAGTGAAGTAGTCATGGGATGGGCTCAAGCAAGATCGAGACGGAGAAGCAGGTTTTCTGAACAAGTAAAGAGCTTTCTTTTGGGGCAATTTATGATCGGTGAAGAAACCGGTCGGAAGATCACCCCGGCAGAAGCTGCGACACGAATGCGTACTCTACGAAACGAAGTTGGTGATCACCTGTTTGGCAAGGAGGAGTGGCTGACCTCCCAACAAGTCACCAGTTATTTTTCGAGATTAGCAGCAATGAAAAAAATTGGCCAGTTACCAGCAGCAGCAGTTAGTCTTGAGGAAGAAGATGTTGAGGCAGTAGTCGAGCGATCGGAGAGGTACCACCTGCGTCAAAGAATTTACAACAAACTAACATTGTAAAAACACCAGTGTAAGCTCCTTTATTTTGCCCATTATAACGTTCGAGGCAAACGGACGGACTTAGCGAGGCAGTGGGCTGAATCAGGAAAGGATCACACAAAGTCACACGTTCATTTTCAGTAATAACGGATGAAAACGAGGCTAACGTCACTTTTTGAATGCAGTGGGGAATGTAATGTTTATGAATGTAACGATGCATAAACCATGTCTTGTTTTCTCACTGAAAGCGTAAAACAGAGAGGCGCGCAGGGAGCAATGGGAATTAATGCCAGCGATTGCGATTGCAGCTCGCTCATGAAGGTCGCGTTTGAGAGATACTTACACTACCTACCGGCCTTATAGCCTGTGTACAGCAACCACAAATCCCTAAGCCATCCCCTTCCTTGAGGGTGGCTGTACATAGGTTACCGGCCTTACGACTGTTGAGTTTACATTGTATTCATTTTGCAATTGTTTTCTCCCGCGTTGTTGGGACGCTCGCGGGGATTTCTCAGTCGAGACGTGAGAGACTGGGTACTAATCTAAAGAAAAACATGGCGCCGGATAAGGAAGGTTCAATACTTCTACTGTCTAAGAAACAATCCTATCTGTAGGCCATGGATACTGGTAATTGTTGATGAACATTGAAACCAATATTCAGGAGACAAGCCTTAAGAAAGGATCACATTTTGCCTTCTTCCTGGAGGATATGTCTAAATGAATAACCTTGGGGCCGATCGATCAACATGCCGAAAGGCTTGTGTGTGTGTCTCCCTTTCAAGCTGTAAGACTGACGTAAAGTGTGACAGCAAAGGCAGTGAGTGGCAAATTAATGAACGTCTGCATATATTTATGGCATCACAAGTTTGTTGGAGCTGCAGTTGTCTTGTGATCAGGCGGCATGTCCATGTTTACTATGAAAATCGTTTCAACCTTTGTTTTCTGCACTCGCATGTAGCACATTTTTGGCCGAAAAAATCTTACACGTAGTTTGAACTTTACAGACCTTTTTTTTACATGTACTTTTTCCTCGATAAATGTTTTATAAAACAATTGCTGATTGAACCCTCAAATCAGAACCGCATTGGCGACATCCAAAGGCAAATTTACCCTAAAATCTTAACTGTCACACATTGCCCGCAAAGAATTATTTTCAAAATAGGTTTACTGCTAAAGCAGAGAACGATCTATAATTTTGATGGTATCTTTGAAATCTCATTTCATAGCATTAATTACGCCGTTATCCTCGTTTGGAAAGGTTGAATCTCTTAATAAATAATTTTGTATAAAGATACGTGAAAATTCGAGTCGTTTTCGACCCAAAAGCGACCATGAATACGTCGGCCTCTGTTTTTTTCATACGTTTAGGAATTTCGCGATAATATTCTACCTACTTTATTATCACCTCAATATATAACCCCACACAAAATGTAAGCAAAATCTGAGATGGTCGTTGTAGACTCATATTTTAATATTGCATGGTTTTCAGGTGGACCCTCTCTTAAGTGCAAAGGGTAGTGATTCGGCATACCGGAGAAATGCAATCGAAGCTTTCATACATTTGCTTCAATATCTCGGTGTTTGCTCCTCACAGATCCCTCCTGGTGTGAAATCGGGCAATATCGCTTATTATGGTTCACTTATTATGGTTCTCGTCGGTCGCTTGTGCAATTCAGGGTGCAACTTCCAACTAAACATGCTTAATAGGGTCGGCTATGAGGATTAACTGGCAGACCAATAAGGTCGTGTCTAAAAGTACACACGAGTGACCACGAGTGACCACGAATGACCACGAGTGACCACGAGTGACCACGAGTGACCACGAGTGACCACGAGTTGACCACGAGTGACCACGAGTGACCACGAGTGACCACGAGTGAGAATGCATCAAAAAAATTTGTTGACGTCATGATGACGTCAGCATTACATCATTTTTATCAGATAATCACTATTTAAACGGCAAACGGACCGTTTCTTCAGACCTTAGCAGCGGAAATCGACATTTACGCCATGTCTGAATGGGGAGGGGGCCTAGGGGACAGACAGGGAGGGGGACGGGGGGAGGGGGGAGAAACCTCCCGCCACCCGCACCCTTTAATCTCGGTTGCCGCCACTTTTCCCTCACTTTCCGCACACTTAAAGCAACGCTTCCTGCGCTTCCGCCTCCCGTACACTTCCCGCCCTCTTTTCTACCCGGGCTGCAAGCTCTGTCCACCTCCCTTCCCACCCCCACTTCCGAAGGGCGAAAAAAGAAAGAAAGAAAGAAAGGTAAAATGAGAAATAATAATATACGAGTGGATATGCATCAAAATAGTTAGCAAAGGTCATTGTGACGTCATCATTACATCATTTTATCAAGCTATTAATGTTTAACCTCGAATTGATCGTTTGTGGAGAATTAATTAAATAGAAAGAATACCTTCAATGTGGTGTTCCACAAGGAACTATTTTAGGTCCTCTTTTATTCTTGTTATATATTAACGATCTACCTAACTGTCTACATTACTCCCAACCAAGAATGTATGCTGATGATACCAGTATTACATTCGCGAGCAATAATGTCGAAGAGATAAACGAATGCATTAATTCAGACCTGGAGGAAATTCGAGTATGGCTTGCTGCCAATAAACTCACTTTGAATATGACGAAAACAGAATTTCTATTAATTGGGTCTAGACAGAGATTGTCTAATTTAACTGAGAGTCCTACAATCAAAATAAACCAAGTCCCTGTAGAACAAGTTTCTACTACGAAATCTCTTGGTGTACATATTGATCAGAATCTAAATTGGGATTTTCATATTAAAGAAATTTCCAAAAAGATTGCCTCTGGCATAAGCGCCATTAAACACATAAGGAATTTCGTTCCACGAGAGATACTTCTTACTAGTTATAATTCACTAATTCAACCTCACTTCGATTACTGTAGTGTAGTGTGGGGATGCTGTTCAAAGGGACTCTCTCAGAAACTACAAAAGTTACAGAATCGTGCCGCACGTATCATAACCTTCTCGAATTATGACAGTAATACTGACGAACTTTTTCGTGATTTAAATTGGAGCAAGCTTAATCATCAACGGGCAGTTAGTAAAGCGATTATGATGTACAACACCATCCACAACCAGATTCCGGGTTATTTAAGTTCTCGGTTTATTCCGCGTCACGAGGTTTTGTCTTACAGTCTTAGAAATAATGAATATAAGCTATCAATACCACAGCCGCGCACTAATTATTGCCGCGCACTAATTATAGCGGGGCTGTGTTATGGAACAGCTTGCCTCGTGAGATAAAACAATCAAACTCTCTAGAAGAATTTAAAACTAAATTAAAAAATCACACCTTCCAAAGCGAGCTCATTTATTAATGTTAAGGCATCAATACACGGCATCCTTGTAAAGCAGGTTTAACTAGTAGTTAGCTTATTAGTTAGTGTAGTTACCTTTTTTATCTCTTTTTAATATTATTTGTATCATTTTTTCTCCTGAATAGATTTACCGTGTTAAAATAAAGTTTTACTACTACTACTACTACATTTTCCAAGACCACAAGTGAATGCATGATTGAAAGAAAGAAAGAAAGAAAGAAAGAAAGAAAGATAGAGAGAAGATGGAAATCACGAATACAAAAATAAAAATAAAAACGTTTTCTGTGAAAGTACGCAGGAAATATTTTAGCGAGAACTTTTCCACCAAAAAAAAAACAAGCATGGAGAAAAACATAGAATTGACAGGGAGTGACAATTTCAACCATCGTTAATGATTATTATATGCCGGAGCCCAGTTGCTCCTGTAATATGACATCAAGTGTTTGGCTTTTAATTGTTTAAAATATATGTAGTGGTTTAGAAAACGATATAAATTTCTTATATCAGCATAATAATACCTACAACTACAACAATCTACAAAGAGGAAAACAAGGAAGTGAGTACGTCCAAATCGCTTTCAAGTCGGGCAAATCCCGCGCGACGCTAAACACTGGTACTGGTAGAAAAAAAATGTAATAGCAACTAGGCCGACGATGGGATTTTCCCGCCTACAATTAACTGGAACTGGCAAATTTGTCAAACTGAACTGCTTTTTTAAGAGTACTATAGAAACCAAACTGACGCTCGAGTGACAAGTCCTAGACACTGTTAAACACACCTTTGGACAAAAACCTGAGAACGTTGTCGTGGCTGTTAGGATTGTAATTGATATGAATCGTTTAATTCCATGCAAGATTTTAGCAGAAGCAAAAGTGAAAAGATTTAGAGAAAAGCAGTTAGAATTTTTCTATATTAACAATTTTGTCCGATTTATGTCACTCCCGAAATTGTTTGGATTGCATTGCTTTACGTAACACGAAGAGCCCTCAAAGCATTATTGCTTCCAGGCCAATTCCAACACCATCAGAAGAGGTCTTTAGTTACAAACTACTTAATAAAGTACATGTACACCGTTCAACCATAGTGATCATAGGAGTTAAACAATGTTAAGGTTAAAGTCAAAGGAGCTGATTTCAAGCTGCTGGCCATACTTTAGTCTTTCATAAAATGTGCGATCCACCTGCACCGAACCACCAAACACAGGATTTTTCCTGGCAATGTGACTGCTTATAGGGTGGTAGTAGGTATTGGTAAAATCGGGACTGTAGACAAGTTGGCCTTTCTCATCGCGTCCTCTTAGCCTCCTCTCAACATGTTTGACGATAACATTAATTGGTGGCATACGGTAATTCTGGGAGAATTCTTCACCACATCCATAGCACTTTTTTACTGCTGGTGGTAACTCGCAGAGTGTATACTGGTATGTCACTGCAGTGTGATTGGCTGATGAAGACTCTGGTAGGGGACGGGTGATGGAGTCGTTGAGTTGCAAACTTGCGCTTGAGGTGTTCTGAAATTGGCGTCTGTATTCCAAGGTTGCGGGGTTCTCCAATCGTAGCGTGGTTCATCTGGTACAGGCCCTGCAACATGGAGAGGCTGTTGAATGCACTAGATCGCCCAGTGGATGGTGGGACAGCTGTAAGCTGAGCTTGACTGGCAAAGGAAGTAACGCACGGGGGAGCTGTCGTTAACTGCTGCATTTGACTTGGATTGGCTGAATGAGACTCTCGCGGTTTTTGGGTTTGTCTTCGAGCCTTCTATGCTTCACCTGGTTTGAGTCCCTTTTCCGATAGTTTCAAACCCGTCTCTACTGCTGCTGTAATGTTGATGTCACCCTGGTAATTCTTTTTACCCTTCTTTCGAGAAAGCTTGGTTCTCAGATCTGCCAGATATTCAAAGAGGAGACCTTGTTCTTCAGCCACAGCAATAGTGTCTGCACAGAGTCCAAGACCGTTGTATGTACTGCACTGACAACTGAATAAGTTGGACTTCGAATTTACTGCCTGGAAAATTAGAGGTATGCCTCCATTGCGGCTCTTAACTGTTCGCATTCTTGGATCGTTTGACGCGGCTTCCTTTATGGCATTTGGCTCATTCATTAAAAATTCTGCCTTGCGGAAAATATCTTGCAAAGTTGTCAACTTCACGCATTCATCTGGTATTGATGCCTTTTCTGCTTATATACTTAGTTGCCTGTAGTGCCCGGAAGCTGTGGCAAGATTACGAGGTTGAGGTTGCCCTGGTACTTCCTCTAACATTTCTTTGTTTTCAGATCTTATCGTCGGATTCGTGTGCACTTTGGGTACGCGGTGACTTGTGGTATCTACCTGGGGCCTAGCACTGAGGAATTTCTTCAAATGCTCATTTCTCTCTTCCCTCTGTAAGTCCTTCCACTCGTCGTAAGGCTTTCGAAACTTGCTGAATTCTGGAGAGAGGCAATAAGGACCTTCGCCATAGATTGCCTTAGTAGCATCAGAGTAAAGACGAATATTTCGTCCCTTTAAAGCATCAAGTGCAGCCGACAGGTGAGCCTCACGGTGAGTTACGCCAGTATTTCTCACAAAGTCGTTGATTTCGGTTTAGACATGAAATGTAGCCACTCGATAGGATTCTGGCCATAAACTCCCTGAGTACCTGCTTTCTCTCTGACGTACTTAGTCATATGACACCTGATCTTTTCCTCCTTGTGCCTCTCAAAATATTGGGTGAGCCTAGGAGGATCATTGCGTGTGGTGTTCCTTTCAATTTCGTCCCACCTCTCTTTAAACCGTGCAACCTTCTCAACTAATTCGTTTTCATCTTCACAGTCGTAAAGGCAACCATCTGACGTGGGTTTTGGCCCGCCAAGTATGCCCGATACAATTTGCTGTTTCTGAGTGGAAGGGAACTTTAATTCGTCAAGTTTACGCTCAATGTTAGCTTTGACGTGCTCTCGACCAAGAAGGTGCACTGTCCCCAAGGTTTCTGACAGAATGCCGTTATAAACGGCTGCCTCCTCATCGGTTCCGAGGATGCTAAGCATTTCAAGTGCAGGACTTTCGCACTTGACGGATTGCCAGAAGAACCGGAATTCTTCTTCGGTTTTGGTACGGTGAACCAGCAGGGGTCCTGGGAACCACGGATGCTTGCCACTCTTCTTTGAAACAAGGCTCAAGTTCATATACGCTGTTTGTGTGTAGTAAAATTCACTTATGTCGAATGTTGTGTCCACAACAAGAGGGCTGGTTTTTTCGTGGTGAGTGGTGCAAAACCTTTCGAGGTCCTTTAATGTCTGATTGAGGTATGCGACCACAGAAGGCTGATTACCGGAACGCAGTGAGAACTCTTGTATGTAAGGTTGTGATTTGTCCAAGATGTAGGGACTTCGTTCGGTGCTTTGACTGAGAAGCTGCATTATGACGTCCTTTAGATCGTCACCTCTTTTACCTCTTGGATCAGCGTAGTTGTATCTGCAAAAAGAGACAAAAGCTTTAAAATCCATACAGGCCGTGAGCAGTTAAGATCTGACGTCACGGCTAGTACTGAAGATCATTTTTAACCCGGTCCCCTTTGCTGCTGCGTGCCCGGCGACGTTCGAAATTCTTGATCCGCCACAGCATATAAAAGGCAAGGCAAAAACATAAGTCGTAACATAGATTTCATTTAAGCACCTTAAAAGTGATTATAACTATGGCGAGTTATCATACGATAGTACAGACGGAACTTTCAGTGAGGTCGCCTGAAGACAATATCGCATATGTAGGATGTATACATCTTCACAGCACTTGAAAAACAGAAATGGAAAACAATAAATGAATAAATAAATAAATAAATAAATAAATAAATGAACGGGGGGACATCTACAGACTAATCGCTTACATTTCCCTGCCCGATTTCTAAACTGATGGACAACTTTCGCTTAAGGTGGTCAAAAATGACAACCTCAAGTGAACGCAGAAGAGGGGAGGGAGGGTTATTCAAGTAAGCAGACGCTCCAACCTACCTATAATTTGTTATCTGCTTCGAGTCTCTAATACTGGAGCAGTCGGTTTCAGAATCAAGCAAATCATTTTTCTCGGAAGACTCTTACGCAATTATTCTCGGGGCTCTTGTGTCCATCGCTGTCTTGGTTCTGCACTCCACTTTGAAGGAGTGCTCCGTAGGTCTGAATTCCGTGGCAGTCGAACCCTCCTTAGCATTTCCATGGGTGTTACCGTGAACTTCATCAGACTGGATGCCAGCACTTAAACTGTAGTGCACGATGATGAATGGGTTGATTAGTTTGAAAGTTGGCAGATCTTTCAGTCTGCCATAAACCAAATTGTACTCGCCTACAGGCATAAGGAACATTATTACGCTGGTGAATGAACCTCCTTCTATCTGGGTCTTCTTGTGCACTGCTCTCCGACGAATGATAGCATAGACGTTCTTCATGTCAGTGGTCTTAGCTTTCCATCCCTTATTGGATCTAACATTATCTGAACCCGATACCACTTTGCCTTCGCTGTCACGGGTGACGTGTACTTCACTACTCATTTCCAAAGTGTCCGTGTCCTCATTGTCATCGATTATCTCGTAAAAACGGACGCTGTCCTTTTTCAAAAATGCTCCTGTTATGTCGTCGGCGTCCAAGTCATATGGGTGTTTCAAGCCAATTGTTTCTTGATTTACTACAAAAGTAGCAGTTGCCTTTACCCTTAGAGGCTTTTGAAGAGCTAGTTTTCCTTCACCTGGACCAAACATGCATATTTTCACAATCTCCTGAATGTCAGGACTTTTCCTGTGAAGAATCGGCAACTTTATGTTTCCCCTGTAGTACTCGGGAACATCGTCAGACCAGTCTACTCCATTTAATTCTGACTTTAAAGATCGTACATGTGCGTGTCTCGTATCACCGTTCTCCACAAGCTCGTCATCGTCAGACAATACAATGACATCTTCCACCGGCCTCTTCTTGTTGACAAGTTTCTCTTCTTTCTTTGGAGTAAATTCCTTTCTTTTGTTGGATTCCATGGAGACAATGACGTTACAATATCTGTGTGATTAAATTGAAGGGAAAACAAGGCTAAGTCCCTCATGTGAACTTCAGCTTTTTCATACCGTCCAATGCCCATCTCCCTACCCCCACCAACACTGACGTCAGCAAACTCAAAAGCCGGATCAACCAATAACGTGAAATTAGAGAATAAACCTGACCGAAATGAGCGACGGCTCAACTTCCTTGTTTTTTTTTAATACAAAGCCACACCTAGAAACCGAGATACACCCACAAAGAGAAAGGAGGCTTGGAATGGGCTTACAACCCTTGTGTGGGAAACGTAGACAACCGTCCTCCTCCCCCTTACCCACATGAAAGATGAGGCAATAGAATAAACAAGGGAAAGGGACATAAGTATTTCAAGTGATTAATACCACCCTTGCGAACCTCCATCCTAGACTAGTAATTTGTTCATTTTGTTTTCAACTAGAAATAAATCTTGTAAAAAGCTTTGCAAACCCCAGTACGAGTAACTGATAAAAAGCATTGCATTAAAGGACATGGCATTGCACTGCGTTGTATTGCGTCATTGAATTGGATCGTATTGTAATGTATTACATAAGGGGGTGGACACCCGGAACTGGAGGAGGGGCTCACAATCGTACGTCCATTGCAGAAATATGGCACTCGTCCTGCTGATTCATAAACTGAACCTCCTAGACTGCGAGTATTCTCTTTCTTCTCCGCTCGCGAAGCGCAAGGGGCGAGACCGCAAGTAGCAGCACTCGCGCCCCTCGCAAAAGTAGCGTCACTCGCGCCACTCGCGCCACTCGCGCGAGTAGCGTCACTCGCGAGTAGGATCTCAAGAAAGAAAGGCGACTGCTCGCAGTCTAATAAGATTCCGCCCGCCCTCCTTCCCGTGAAGAATTGTTAGTCCCTTCTCAGAAAATGTATCAAAGGGAATATCCATGATTTCGATTTGCGAAATATTTGAATTCCTCTATCACCTGCGGTGTCTGCCTTGGTCATGGTTAATTATTCATTAGACGTTTTAAAATAACAGATGAAATTGTGGATCCAACTAAAATGGGATGCTAATACAAACATTACAGTCTATATCACAAAAATGAGTAGAGTAAAATGACTGCAATCGTTTCCACTGTAAAGGTGAGATTTAAATGTTAATTTGAACATTTTACGAAATGTACAGTGTAATAACCAATGTAGTTACGTGCATTGTCGCGTAATCCTACTTGCCAAATGCAAGCAGCTACAAATCTCCAGGAAAATGATATTTTCGCAAATGCAGTCCATTGTGTTGATGTATAGGTGTGAAATCTTCTGAGAGAATGTTTCTCTTAAAAAGGCTGATCGACGACAGACAACAGCGGCAGCAGCGGCGGTGATAAAAAAAATATGTACGAGTAGTAAGAATGTGCCGGCTCGTGCGAAAGAAAAAAATTGGTCAATTTCATAGCGTGGGAAATTCCACAGGGGTAGTTATACCGAGACTCAGAAGACTGTAAGTGCTTATCTCAAACTAGCCTGGTGCCGCCCAGGCGTTCCCTTCCGTATTCGCTGTTATAGCGCGAATATTTATTTCTGTCACAAATTTCTCTTAATCTAGTTTCGCAAAGATTTATCTTCGAGAAATTGAGAGACCGGCATTTGGCATGTTTGGCAAGGCTATATTTTCACGATTTGAGAAAAAAATAGGTGGTCAGTGGCATTGTGTTTTTGTTTGTTTGTTTCGTTTGTAATTGAATATGGACCTTGTTTTATTTTTGTAGAAAAATAAGCAGTAAGAACACACGGCTTCGTCGATTACCTAATTTTTGTCGCAATTTAATGATATTTTGAACAAATGTAGGAAATCATTCTTTCTTTCATGCATTCACTTGTGGTCTTGGAAAATGTAAGGTATTCTTTGTATTTATTTAATTCTCCACAAACGATCTATTCGAGGCTAAACATGAATAACTTGATAAAATGATGTAATGATGACGTCATGATGACGTCTGCTAACTATTTTGATGCATATCCACTCCTATATTATTATTTCTCATTTTATCCCTCTCTCTTTCTTTCTTTCTTTCTTTTTCTCTTTCTATCTTTTTTCGTCCTTCAGAAGTGGGGGTGGGAAGGGAGGTGGACAGAGCTTGCAGCCCGGGTAGGAAAGAGGGCGGGAAGTGTACGGGAGGCGGAAGCGCAGGAAGCGTTGCTTTAAGTGTGCGGAAAGTGAGAGTAAAGTGGCGGCAACCGAGATTAAAGGGTGCGGGTGGCGGGAGGTTTCTCCCCCCCTCCCCCCCTCCCCCTTCCTGTCTGTCCTCTAGGCCCCCTCCCCATTCAGACATGGTGTAAATGTCGATTTCCGCTGTTAAGGTCTGAAGAAACGGTCCGTTTGCCGTTAAATAGTGATTATTTGATAAAAATGTTGTAATGCTGACGTCATCATGACGTCAACAAAATTTTTTGATGCATTCTCACTTGTGGTCACTCGTGGTCACTCGTGGTCAACTCGTGATCACTCGTGGTCACTCGTGGTCACTCGTGGTCATTCGTGGTCACTCGTGGTCACTCGTGGTCACTCGTGTGTACTTTTAGACACGACCGACCAATAAACCTTGAGTTAATTACAAGATATACCGACAATGTCCTTAAAACAGAGATGAACGTACTATACTGTACATCAAGTATTTTAGACTTCTTTTGTTCAAAACAAACGATGTACAAATATCGATATTTCCGTAAAATTCTGCACACCTAATTTTAGCCCCCTCTATACTGTATACCAAAAACCGCTGGCCAAACCTGACAAAACCGGAGGAATACCCAAGGCACAAAAAAGCAACAACACAAACAAACAAACAAACAAAAAAACGTGGACAAAGATTAAGACCACAGACGACCCCCATAAACTGTGTGACAGTTAGTACTGTGGTTTTAAAATATATAGATTGGGATTACCGAAATGTGCCTATTAAAATAAGTAAATAAATAAATAAATAACTAAATAAATAAATATGCTGTGTAGCACTTTGTGTAACGTTTGTAAAAATTGGTGTTTGTTAAAAAGTGCCAAATTCAGTTTTAGACAAGACGTTTCGGGAATAACACCTTCATCAGTCGTGGCAAATATTATAGCCGTTTGGCCAGAATCAAACGTTAGTGAGCTCACGCGCGTCCTATGGTGTAGATGTGATTTAAAAAATTCGCGCCTGCGACAATTTTAATAAACTTGAAAACAATGTTTATGCCGCTGGGGGCAAGTGTTTTGAGTTTGAAAATCAACCTCCTTTCCTCCCGTTGTCGAGTCGCTGTACCCCCCTTCACCTGCCTAACCACCGACACTCTCATATCACGGATGTTGTTGTTGTCGGGAAGATTGAAGTGCTCAGCCACGGGAAAAGCACCTCCATGATAGCGGGGATTCTGAATGTATCCTTCCACTGTGCGAAGGTGTTCACCAGAACGGTCCGACAGTCTACGACCGGTTTCGTTTCGGTGCTTGGTCTTGATCATGGTGGGACGAAAAGATACTATGAACAAGGATGTCTCGAAGATTAGTACCCAGACGATAGACGCCCAAAGGTGTGGTAAAAAAGATATGACTATTGGTGGGGTCTTCAGTCAGGATACGGAAATTTCTTCAGACGTTTCGGGAATAACCCCTTCATCAGTCTCGGCAAATATTACAGCTGTTAGTCCAGAATCACACGTTAGTTAGTACACGCGCGTCTTATAGTGTATATGAACCAGGAAGTCAAGAAAATCCTTCTGAAAAAACGCTGAGCACCTCAAAAGTTCCCTACCTATTGTAGACCGTAGTTATTACGTGTTTGTTTGACTGCTTGTTTGTTTTTCGACTAATTTAGCCCTCCATGTGATCGACCCCCTTTAAAAAACAAAAAGGAGGAAAATAACCACGAGGGGTTATTAGATAGGGGAGGTTAATAGATGGGGGGGGGGTGGGGGTGGGGTTGATAACTTACTTCTTATCAAGAAAGACCAGCCAAGTACTTTTTCTAGCCTTGATAAAAATACACCAACTGACGATGAAGTGGGTGGCTTAATAGAGATTAGGAGGGTCTAAAAAAATCCGATTCCCTAAAGGGGGAGGGGGGAACTTATTAGAGAGGGGGTACTTATTAAAAAAATAATTGACTTTCAGAGGGGGACTTATTAGAGAGGGGGGTTAATAGAGGGGAGCCTTAATTAAGCTTTTACGGTAATTTCCCTCTTTTGATTGTTTTTGGCTAGCAACCTCGATTTGAGAAGGCTTTAGAACTCATTTGGCAAGAAATGCAAGGAACATTTACGCTCTTTTCACCGCCCCTTGAAGAAGCTCTCGGAGAAGAAGCAAAACACGTGCACAGTTGAACGAACCGAAGTAACTGAAATAAGTTTCGAATTTTTAACTTAGCCCAACTCGGCCTACGGCCTCATGGGCTAAGTATCAGGTGATATTCCGCGCGATTTCGCAGGATAATTGTTTTATTATTTAACAAATTCTCATCGTCTACCATTTTCACAACAAGAAAAAGTTCAGTTGTATGATAAAAACGCCTAAAGCTTGCAACAAATAAACACAAAAGCAAAATTTCAAGAAATCAAAGTTTACTACCGTTCACTTCAAGCAGACCCATTTACAAACTCTTGCTCGGTGGTTGAGTTCTCACTTTAAAAATTCCAAATCAACTGCTGGGTATCCTCGTAAGCTGAAGCAAGCATTAACACTTGGAAAATTTCTTTCAGCGTGTTTTTAAATTTCTGGAAAAACACTGCTAAAACTCCCTCGCTTTTCAAAATGACCGCCCTAACAAGCCAACAGAGCACTTCCAAATATGGTCATCTACGTATATCGCTGGATATACGTCATGTACGGATGACAGATATTTAGGGCTTCCTGACCGTATATGGGCATAGTGACAATTTGTTGAATAATAACTCTGAATGAGAGTTGCCCTCAAAACGAAACCACTGCTATATATAGTTTGCCCTCAGTATAACTATGTTAAATCGGAGGTTTTAACATGAAATGTTGACACGTAACAAATGTGACTGGAAGTTTTCAGGAGAGAATGTTAAATTGTTGGCAAAGTCTGTAACCTCAAGCTGGGAAAAAATTTGAACATGTTAAAATGTTTCTAACATAAACCACAATATTTCCTTACATACACTCGTTTCCGTACGCACACATTGTTGATATTGTTATTATTATTATCATCATTATCATCATTATCATCATCATCATCATCATCATCATCATCATCATCATCATCATCATCATCACCATCATCATCGTCGTCGTCATTATTATTATTATTATTATTATTATTATTACTATTATTGAATAATATACCCCTTCCTCTTGTATAATCTACCCCCTTGTAACGCTTATCTAAATAAATAATCGCATCCCCAGCATAATTGGCTCATCTTGGGCATAATATTTATAGTAACGGTTTTCGGCTATTTTTCGAAGAAATTACATTTTTGCCACGGTTGCCATGGAAAAAAAGGTTCGTGTGAACATTGACATTTCCCTGTTTGATTTTGGTTGATTCACGTCGTTTAATCGCTGTTGGTTGAATTTGTTTGAAGCTGCAAAAGTTTTTGGAGGGCACCTCTCAAGCCTCTCTTTTGGTTAATGACTAAATTATTTGAACAAACCTTGGTAAACTCTGGGTACAGACAAATTAAGAGTATTATCAATACATCTCTGTATCTCGGTTTAATAGTATTTCCTTTGTTAACACATTACACGCGTAGATTTCTTTCACCACTGTGACCATGGGCGAACCATGACGAAAATAAATGATTGATTAGAAGTTTGTGCACGAAATGACTTGACAGAAGAAATATCAACTTCCCGAACTAATAAAATAGAAGAGCTGAAAATTTCTTTCACCGTTTTATGATTATGGGCGAGCCGTGATTGGCTAATCACAAAAGGCGAATCAAGTTGTAAAAATCCAGATCTGGCCTTGGCTTCTGCGCACTGCAGAGTGAAACCGGCAGTTGCTCTAAATTTAACGAACCTAACAGAGAGAGTCGATGAAAAAAAAACTCAATTCGAAGGGAAAAAGTTGAATTGGCAAATATTTGTCTTGTGTGAGTCGACCTAAGTTTCACATGGTATTTCTTGATTGCTGACGTCACAAATGTGTACTTTAAATTAAGAACGTTTGGACTTAAAATTTGTGGAAGCCCATTGTACCCTCGCGGACTGTGAACCCTAAAAAATAACGTCGATGATATTCAAGCAAATGCCACCAAGCTTGGTGACTTTGTATTGCGATTGTATTGCGCCCGCGGTTAGTAGTTACCTTTTAAGGGATACTCAAAATGGCGTGTGGACGAGTGGGAACGAGAAGGGCGGAAAGATATTGAGGCAACTTAACTGGATTTGCATGCAAGAAAGACGGTTTTTACCTGCATGGCAAGACCCTCCCTTTTAGAACATTGAATTTTCTAAAGACAGTGGTAATCTAAAAAACAAAGGAAGTAAAAGCTTTCAGAAACGTGTTATGAAACATAAAAGGGGGTACTACATTTGAGTTTAAGAGCAAGGAGCAAAATTATTTTCTAAGCATAGCCAGCTCACAGAAAAGTTGTTTTTCATTTCAACACACCTTTACTTAAAATTTACAAACTACAAAGTATGCATATGCGAACTTTGCCGATACAATACACCAAGAAATCTGGCTCAAGGTTATGTAACATTGCACTAGGTGTACACGTACATTTGCAAAGTAAAAAGTCAATGGAAGCCATTGGCGATTATATCACATTTGCTTCCTTCAAAGGGACTTTCCTGAGTACCTACGTCGTACTTAAAAAAATGCATCTTCAAGTTAAGTGGCTTCATTTATCAAAACACATAACGCGTTTAAACTGCGGTACTTAAAATGAGGTTTATAAACCGTGGACATACAAGCAAACTCATACCCCCACCGTGGTACAAGGGAGGTGAGAATGCCGGTGGATGGAACCCCCTAGGGTCTCTGTTGGTTAACAATATTTGGAAGATAGCCTGTGATATGCTCTACAATATGAAGTAAATAATATGTAAATGATATGGGTGTGTCCCTGCTGGAGAGCCTGTCACGTCATCCAAAATGACGGCCAAGATGGCCTTTATCTTGGATTTCACTTAAAATTAGAAACCCTCAAAAGACGGTGGTAATTAAAAATGTTATGCTAGACATATAATATATGACATCATTCAACACCTTGGTACTTTTAAAAAAAGGTGAAAGCACGTTTTTTAATTCAAAAATGGCTTGACAACATGTTACTTATGACGTCATGACATGATGGCATCCCCTCCCCTTGCACGCACAAAGGTTAATGACCCCACGACAGCCAAAATGGCACTTTTAACATTTACCTGTACGTGCTGTCTAGCTTTCTCTTATAATTACTCGGATGGCTAGCATTGTAAATTTGATTAGTTTCATGGCTAATAAGTTGTGTAAACACGATGATGACGTCACAGCATTCTGCATGTTGACTTTTTCATCAACAAATAGAGAACTGGTTAATGTTCAGAGTACATTTAGCAAGTATGGCGTACAGCCTTCGTCAGAAGTTACAGTTGCTCGTGGCTGCAGCCTCTAGCAACCAAACTGTGCGTGAACCTGGAACGTGAACCCGTCTGTAAAATAGCTAAAGGAAACTCAGGACGAAAAGAAAATTAACTGAATTCCAATTATTCGAGCAAAGTTAAAAACTATAAAATACAAAGGCTTGTCTTTAACAGTCTCTTTTTGCACATAGCTTTTTTTCAGGTAGAAACAAAAAAGATAGCTAAATACGCGCAAAATAAAGTGAACCTGGCAACCACTGTTTCTGGCTTGCGTCTAATGTTTAGAAACATGAATTACTGCAACTAACGATATTTTTAAACGATAGACCTTGAAGTTTCGCCTTTTTGTCTCTGGGAAACACTGCAAATACAGGGCCATGTAAATACAACGCCTATCCTTTGTCGTTTTTTTCTCAATCGGGCAAGACTAATTAAAACAACATTAATCAGGCTAAGGTATGGCCGAGCGTCTATCGGCTTATAGAATGATATAGTTTCATGACTAAACTACATGAAGTAGAATGACCGATTGGCAAAGACTGATGTTTAAAATGCAAAGACTGATTCTAAACAAACAGACAAACAAAACAAGAAACAAATAAACAAACACTTTAGGGAGAATTTGAAGTGCTTATGTCAATCCTCGCCTGTGGCTTAAGTTCATGTACAACCCTTTGCATGTTTGCCTAACTTTACATAAGCACGCGGGCCCTCTTATGCGGGACATTTGTTCGTTGGTTGGTTCTGTGTTGATTCATTTCTTTATTTTGTGTCCTTTTCGCCTAACTTTCTCAGCACAGCATCAAGTTTCTCCTCCAGGCTTCTGCTTACATTTTGTACTTCTACAAGTTTAGATTCAAGATCAGATTTGACTTCGATAAGTTGAGATTCGAGCTCAGCTTTCAGCTCTTGCAGCTGTGATCCCTGATAATCAATATCCTCCCTCGGACACATCTAGAAAAAGCCAAAGAAATCAACATTACAAATTAAAAACGTTCTGAATGCGCTAAAAAATTTACGACCGCGTTCTCAAACTGCATATAAATAGGGCTGTTTACATTATGCCGGCATAATTTTGGTATTCTGCTGCGAAGCAGAAACACTTTGTAAACCAAAAAGTTGTCAACCATTAATGTCAACCATTAAGGTGACAAAAGAAAAATCGGAACCAATCAATGCGAAGAGCTGAAATCATCCGCGGGACTGTGTACCGAACGGAGAGCTGATCGCCTCCAGCAAACTCGGTCCGCACATCGAAGTAAATATCACTTGAGTTGGCAGTGGTCCTGACGCCAAACATAGCAGAGCTAGTGCCTTCTGTTTTTTCTGTCCAGAACCATGGCTTTGCAGCGGTCCGAACACATTTTCCAGGAAAAAACGCCCGTTAGCCGCGGTTGATAAACGGCCGCCATGGCGTCACGGTAAAGAGATCAGTACTAGAACACGTGTTTTGCAGTCGTGATTCGTCAACCTCGTACCCAGGGTCCTCTCTCTTCCTCCCTCGAGAAAGTACCCTGGTTTCGGCTGGTCATGTGTCTCCCTTCAGCAAACAGCTCCCCACCAGGCTGGACTCGCTTTTCTTCAAGAAGGGAAGGGAAAAGCTAATGCAAATCTTTTTAAACTGGCACGAAGACAGAGGAATGGAAGTCATTAGCTCACTTTTTTTTCAAAGTGCTGCAGATTTCCCATCAACAAAATATTTTACGGTAGGCTCGATCTGTTTTGAATTTGCCGAAGGCGTTTGATAAGAAGGTGATCGTATTGCCCGAACAGAATGTCACACACTCATTTGTTTGCTATATATTTCAATTATTGGCCTAATAATGCAAGTAAAATTCTGATAATAAAAGCCCACGCTGCACTTGTGTATTTTTTATCTGCAAGCTTCAATGTAATGGTATAATCCTGCAGACCAGAGTACAACCTTCTTGAGAGCACCGGTATCGCAGAGGTCAGGGTTCGAATCCCGGCAAGCCTGATTTTTTTTTTTCAGGCTTTCTTTTCGCAACTGCATAAGTTGCGTTAATAACTGCGAGGATCTTCTTTACATTTATTTCTTCATTCCGCAGTTCAAATATAGGAATTTCACATATTCATAATTTTAGAACTCTTAATTATAAATGTCATTTAGTTTAGCACATTTTTCATTTTGTCATGTCACTGTTTTGTGGTGAAAAAAGTTAGGTTTCTTTCGGTCAATCGGCGGTGTGAGAGCAATTTCGCCTACTCGACAGGAATAAAACAAATTACCTTCAAATTCTTACAAAAACGGTGGTTTCAGTCGGCTGGAGCGGCGTATTTAACCTGCTTTTACCATCGCACCGTTTGTCTGTCTTGTGTACGGTTGCCGAAAATTCTGCTGTTCCTTGGAGATGCCAAAAACAAATCAGCCCTTCCTAATCCTTGACACTCCATTTCATTTGGAGCACCGTAAAGCATAAAGCCGACGGCTCTCCTTGTTGTAAATTTGTTATGTTGTGACTCGTGCCGGCTTCCGTTGACTATGGCGATGGTGTTAGCGACAGTGTTTTGAAATTCAGAGACTTGTAAACGTGTTTTTCGATGTCGAATGTTCGTATGTAATGAAGAAATACTTGTCTATAAAAGGAGTTCTTATCACCACAAATATTCTTGAAAAAGCTTACATCACCTCCGGTACTTTCCACCATTCTGACACTAGTGACAATCTTACACTTTGCTACCCCTCCCCTGTAGCACATTCTTGTTAGCACCCAGATTTTGGGTGCCACGTGACCAGCCGAAACCAGGGTACTTTCTCGAGGGAGGAAGAGAGAGGACCCTGGGAACGAGGTTGGTGATTTGTGTGCGCAACTATCATAGCGCATACCTTCGAAGCGGGTGGTCCGGGTTTGATACCCTCAGGGGAAACATTTTTTTCTTTTTGTTTTACGCCTTTTACGACTTGACTACAACAATAAATGCAAGAAACCAGCGTGTTGGAAAGTAAGGTTTACCAGCAGCAAAAAGTAACAATTAAATAATTAACTTCATTATCTAAAATTACAAAACAAAAAATTCCAATGAAAATCAATTCTTCAAAAGTAGACATAAGAATAATTCCTTCTGCTTTTCTTCTGCCAAGCAGAAACACCATGTAACGTAAAAGCTGTGGATACAGCTATACCAGCAGAACACATGGACGCATTCGGTGCCCTGGCCCTGTTTTTTTTTTTAGCATAACAGTGAGGTTAGATAATCAAGCATTGTGCCGAAATAACAGCGACGAAAAAGCCTGTAATTGTGATCCTGGATCCTGGGCATAACACCAAAATAAATCTGAGCTGCAGCATGATGAAGATTTTGGAAATATTATCCTCTTCGGTTGCATTGGAACGAATTTTATTATTAACAGAAATTATGTAGTGATACCTTACCTTAGATCTACGTAACCGAAACATACAACCATTATACCTCATTTTTGATATATAATATATTCATGGCAAAAATAAATTGTTAGTGTACCTAAGAGTACTGAGATCTGCGGGTTTCACTAAAACCCGCCAAGGATTTAAGCCATCAACAAACTCAAAGTATTCTAGTAAAAGTGAAACACCTTTTGGGTATTACCTGGCTGGAGGCAAAAATCCTATAAATTACGAAAGCAAGGGCACGCGGATAAGCGGATGAGCCAATCGTTTATTCGATTGTTTAAACCAAACATATTGAAGTCTAATGGTTACTTTAATTTACCTTGGCTAACACGCTATTTTCGTAGTTGAAAGCAATGTAAGAATAGAGTTTTCTGTAGGGTCTGTACTCAATGACTGTCTGATCTCCTTCTGGAACAATCCTGCTCCCGTTTACACTAAACACAACTGGGACTTGGACTTTTCCATCTGTCTCTTTTTTCTGATCAAAGAGAACGGTGCATCTAATCACATCACCTCGACGGGCCGCAGTAGTGCCTATGTGAAGATACGGAAGCACTCATATTTCAAGATGAAATAACAATAACTAGAAATACGTGACTCGCATAACCTCGCGAAGCTCGGGTAAGGGTGCACCGCAAAATTGAGCGATGGGGGTGGGGAAAGGATAGAATTTCTGGTTTAACTGAACATCGAGTATAAGGCAATGTTTTTTTGTGGGAGGAGGTTTGGATGGGTCGCCACAATGGGTCCTCTGTCTTGTGCCCAGGTGCCGGTTTAGAGCAGGCAAACAGCGAGTGTGAGGCATCATGGGAAGGATACAACACCCGGAGATCTTGTACTGGCTGCAGTGGACCTATCATACAATGCCACACGCATCATCATATAATAAGGAGGGATGCCTGGGGACGAGGCACATGATCCCTAATTGGGAGTTTAGACATTCTTGTTCTCAGTCCCTTCCATGTAACTTGCATCCAATCCCCTGTCATCCTAAAATCAAATGCATAGGAACTGGGTACAAGTTTCCAGGTTTTTTGAGATCACTGCTATATACATTTGAATACAAAAATACCTTCAACCCCCCCCCCCCCCACCCCTCTTCTTGTCACCTAAAGGAAATTGGTCTCTAGAGAGGATCTATAGTGTTGAATTGTCCTGTTGTTCAGGACAATATGTAGTGGTATTTCTGTTTATTCTGGTTGGGTGAGAGTATTTATAAGAAATACAGTTCAAATTCCGACTTGGAACCTCACGCATGTTATCTCCAAAATTAATCCGAATGTTTCCTTAAGATGCTGTTGTACAGTTTTTGTTGTAAAATTATGAATTTATGATATTCATATATTTGAACTGCGGAATGAAGAAATAAATGTGAAGAAGATCCTCGCAGTTATTAACGCAACTTATGCAGTTGCGAAAAGAAAGCCTGAAAAAATCAGGCTTGCCGGGATTCAAACCCTGACCTCTGCGATACCGGTGCAGCGCTCTAACCAATTGAGCTAACAAGCCAATTGGGAGCTGGTTATTAAATTGGTTCGTAATATGCCCGGGAAAGATAAAGATGAAATTATGAATATATGAAATTCATATATTTGAACTGCGGAATGAAGAAATAAATGTGCAGAAGATCCTCGCAGTTATTAACGCAACTCATGCAGTTACGAAAAGAAAGCCTGAAAAAAATCAGGCTTGCCGGGATTCGAACCCTAACCTCTGCGATACCGGTACAGCGCTCTAACCAATTGAACGAACAAGCCAACTGGGAGCTGGTAATTAAATTGGTTCGTAATATGCCCGGGAAAGATGAAGATGAAATTATGAATATATGAAATTCGTATATTTGAAATTCGGAATGAAGAAATAAATGTGAAGAAGATCCTCGCAGTTATTAACGCAACTTATGCAGTTGCGAAAAGAAAGCCTGAAAAAATCAGGCTTGCCGGGATTCGAACCCTGACGTCTGCGATACCGGTGCAGCGCTCTAACCAATTGAGCTAACAAGCCAACTGGGAGCTGGTCATTAAATTGGTTCGTAATATGCTCGGGAAAGATGAAGATGAAATTATGAATATATGAAATGCATATATTTGAACTGCGGAATGAAGAAATAAATGTGAAGAAGATCCTTGCATTTATTAACGCAAATTATTGAGTTGCGAAAAGAAAGCCTGAAAAAAGCAGGAAAATTGCATTAAAACTGTGTAGCGCATGTAAATCGGGATATTCTTGAGGTAAATTAAAATTAGTGTCTCTGCGCTTGAAATAGAAAATGGGGGAATATCTTCAGACGTTTCTAGACTGCTGTCTCTTCTTCAGTGAGAAATAATGCCGTTAAGCAGTAACGCGCGTCGGTTAATTTTGAAAGTCAAAAATGTATCTACGACGCGCGCGCGCTAAAAAGTAACAATCAGAGAAATGCAAAGTCAATGTTCATTCCATTTGGTTGTAAAGTCTTGTGACGGAAGATCAATCTTGCTTCCATGCTGCGTCGCACCATCGTTGTCCTGAACCCCGCACAGATTACGGACACCAGCATATCGCCCACACTGTGTCCTGGGGACGAGAAATGTTTCCCAACAGGGAGGTCAGTATTCGCGCCAACTGATCGTATGTGCTCACGGAATCTGTCACCGAGGCGTCTCCCAGTTTCCCCGATGTAGAGCTTGGAACATTTGCGGCACGAAAGGACGTAAATCAAATTACTGGTCGTGCAAGTGAACTTGTCCTCGAATCTGAGTTGACCGCCCGGGGTGTCGAGGGTCTGCGAAGGGTTGGTATGGGCGCAGGTCACGCAGCGGGGACGGCCACAAGGGAAAGTCCCTGATTCTCCATCGGTAGGTCCTGTTGTTTGAAGGCTGCTCTTTACCAAAATGTCACGTAAATTATTGTCGCGGCGATACGCGCACAAGATACGGACGGGTTGAAAAATATCCTTGGTGTCAGGATCGGATTTGAGAAGAGCGAAGTTTCTGGTCATGATTTCCCTTACTTGCGTGTTTCGGGGATGGTAAGTCAGGACAAGAGGGACAGCTTGTTCTTCTGTGGAGGGTGCGGTGTTTGAGTTGATCGTTGATTCACGAGGTGTTGATCGAACGCGCCGGAGTGCCTGGTTTACCACAGCAGGTGGGTAGCCGCGACGTGTGAAAAATGAAGTCATTTCTTCACTTCTAGTTCTGAAATCTTCTTCTTCACTGCAGAAGATCCTCGCAGTTATTAGAGGATCTTCTTCACATTTATTTCTTCATCCCGCAGTTCAAATATATGAATTTCATATATTCATAATTTCATCTTCATCTTTCCCTCGCAGTTATTAGAGGATCTTCTTCACATTTATTTCTTCATTCCGCAGTTCAAATATTTGAATTTCATATATTCATAATTTCATCTTCATCTTTCCCTGGCATATTACGAACCAATTTAATGACCAGCTCCCAGTTGGCTTGTTAGCTCAATTGGTTAGAGCGCTGCACCGGTATCGCAGAGGTCAGGGTTCGAATCCCGGCAAGCCTGATTTTTTCAGGCCTTCTTTTCGCAACTGCATAAGTTGCGTTAATGACTGCGAGGATCTTCTTCACATTTATTTCTTCATTCCGCAGTTCAAATATATGAATTTCATATATTCATAATTTCATCTTCATCTTTCCCGGGCATATTACGAGCCAATTTGATGACCAGCTCCCAATTGGCTTGTTAGCTCAATTGGTTAGAGCACTGCACCGGTATCGCAGAGGGTAGGGTTCAAATCCCGGCAAGCCTGATTTTTTCAGGCTTTCTTTTCGCAACTGCATAAGTTGCGTTAATAACTGCGAGGATCTTCTTGACATTTAGTTTTTGTTCTATGCACTATTTTTCTTGAATGGTTGAGATAGTATCAGTCTACTACTGCTGAAGAGTGATGCTGTGCAAACACTAAGAACTCAATGTTGGTACAGTTGTTTTTACCCCAAATTTGCAGTAAGAGTAATACATAATAATGGCAAGCAAATCAAAGAGTTTCATATAGATGTGGTAGCATGTTTATTCATTCCCCCAACATACCATAATAGTAATTATATGTAGTATTGTCACAATAAAATAATGCATTTACCCTTGAAGCCCCAGTGATCAGAATCTCCCTGCAATAACTTATAATGCTTTAGTTAGGTCACCAGAATTAAGGAACTGATCACCAAACATGAATGAAGATTGAAAGAAGCTGTCCGCACTAGTACAATATGAAAATGTATGAAGACCAGTGAGGACAATTTGTAGGTTTAGATTGGGGCTTAAAGGGTCAATTGGTATGGAAAGCAAGAGTAGGTAACTGGGGGGCCAAGGAAAAGGGTAAATGTAGATTATAGCATGTGAAACCGTCATAAGTGAGTTAACTTTCACAAAGACAACTCATGTTGAAGGTGATTAGGATCTCAATTTCCATGATCTTGGTGCTTGCTTGTCCATTGCGAGCAGAGCTGTGATGCTGGTTTCTGTATGTAGCAGGAAATTATTATCGATAATTAATGTAAAGGAGTAATTATTGTGTTGTTTCACATCAAATACATACGTGTATTTACCTAAACCTGCTACAGTCATTAGCTGGTAATTGTTAGAAATAGTACTTGTTGATAATAAAATGTCTTAAGTGCATTTCTATCCAAATTGTAAACAGAAAATTGTCCTTTGTAATCCATCTGAATATTATTTTTTTGAACAATTCACAGGGTTAATTTCCAAAACGGAAAATATAAACTCTTATAAATTCTTACTGGTCCAATGTGAATAATTTCTTTCAACTTTTTTACCGGGATCTCCTAACCTCAAAATCTAAATTCTTTTTAGAAATTATGTACTGTTAGGGTAACTGAAACCTATAATTTAGGTATTGTAAAAGTTGTATTTTAAGCTTATATTTTGTGAAATAATTTAAGCTTAATTCCATCCTCCTGTGTGATTTGTGGTTTTAATCACACTTGAAAAAGAAATTACATGTTGATAATTACTGGTACATCAAGAGTAAAGCTAATGGTAAAGAGAGGAAATAGTTTGAATCAATCTGTGAAGTCACCATCCGTTAGAAAGGTATTCTCTCAAGTATTTTGGTGATCGTGTATTTTTCGTCGCCTCCTCTTTGCTTCTAACAAAACTGATTTTGTCGAAGCACTTCTCGTCGGTGTCACCAGTACTGATCGGTTGTAAGCACGCATTTTGTCGAAGCGCTTGTAGCCGCTGAGTTCATTTTATATATTCTGAATCGGTGTGCCTGACTCATTCGAAGACCTTGTAAAGTTGTATAAATCGGTGTATAACTCAACCTCGTTCCCAGGGAACGAGGTTGTGTATAACTGAATCGATGCTCGCATTGTTCGGGAATCTCGTTGTGTAGTTGCACTGCGTTAATTAGAGTAGCTAACTTTAATCGACATTTTCTATGTTGTAAGATTTCTCGCCTGTGATATTTCAGTCTCCTGTTTCTCTGTGTCATGCTGACAGCTTTGGTCTTCGCTAGGCTATCACACGATGCTCCTTCTACCCTGTACCCGTGGTTTCGTGTTGTCTCTTTCGCCTTCGTTGTTCGCGCTGAATTTCAAGCCGTTGTTCACGCTGAGTTTCAGTGGTAAATCTCCCCCAGCATGGAATTTCAGCCACTTGTTGAATTTGCTCGTGTCCCTTCACAGACGATGAATAAACATGGAACATGGACGCAGAACACAACGAATCGAACGAAGCAACAAAGAAATATAAGAGTCCGCAATTGTCAGCGGTCGCGATTTGATTTGTTGCTAGGCAACTGCGCGGACACCATCTAAAGTTTTATAGGCGGCCCAACTGTCCTATACTCGTGTCACGACATTTTCACAGTTGAGACCAATTTATTCTTAGACTTAATTTCCCGCGAATTCAGACTCTCGAAGGAGCCTTGCTAACCAATCCTCCAAGCTTTGCAAATGATTTGTCAACCTTGCGTTGCGAATTGTGCATTTTCGAAGGAGAAAGAACGAAGTTTGTCCGCTATTTTTGGAGGGATGCGGACTCATACGGACCGAAACTTAATTCTTTACGGGAAATAGTAATTGTAGACCTGTCTTATGTAGCAAACTTGGGGCGACAAAACGCGCCCAAACAAAAGGTGATAAATTTGGTGAAATTTGAGCGTGGATTTAAATAACTGAAGGCTAACAACTTGCACAATGTCTCTTTGTAGATTATTCCATAGCTTAACTATCCTGACAAAAAATGAACACGGCTTAAAGCAGTTCAGTTTGGTAGGTTTGACGTAAAGTTTGTACAAATGGTTAGCTCTCGTAGACTTAGTTGTAGCAAATTCGAAAAGATCTTTAAATTTCTTTAAATGATAAGAAGCAGAAACTATCTTATAATACTCAACTAAAGATAAGTAAGTTCTACGGTCGGATAGAGTAAGCCATTTAAGCAGTTGACATCGATCTTCAGTCACGGCATATGACTTATAATTACCCCCTTTACGTTGATTAGGGGCCAGTCTTGGTGCTCTTCTCTGTACACTCTCCAGTGCATGGATGTTCTTGGCGAGACAAGGGCACCAGACAGGTACCGCGTATTCCAAGATTGGCCGTACATGAGATTCGATACAGCATAGAAAAGACATTTGCATCAGCGGGGGCCAACAGAGCATTTTTGTTGTTAACCTCATAACTTCCTTTTCAAGATGCCTTCTGTAATTCTCATGTTTAATATGTACATGTAGGCATTCGTGTCCTGTAGTACTTGCTTTTTGACTAAAGTACGTATGTGAATGATATGTATGTGATAAGTAGAAAGTTAAAGGTAAACAGCGATAATCTGTTGGCCCTCGAAAGGGAGGGGGACGCTGGTCGGACAGACGGTCCTTGAGATATTGACGCCTCGATGGCCAGAGATAGAAGGACGAATTAATTAAACGAGAGATTCTGTTTTTAACAGGTGAGAGGATCTGCCTTATAACCTTCTTGGCTGATCACGAATATTCTCTGTGCCTGGTACAAACAAACCCAACGTGATCATCAGGTGGTAACATGTATCGACATGAACAACATCATTTCTGGGCATAGTCTGTTTTTGTGAGGACTCAGCGAATTCACTCTTGAGCTCTTGTCCTTTTTTTCAGACTCAGCTGACCCCCCCCCCCCCCCCGACAACAAATGGTTGAAGGCGGGTGTTCTTATTTTCGGATGCGCAACCGTTTTTCTTCAGTTGAGGAGAAATCCGCATATTTGAAGTGGATTTATTTGTAGTATACGCGCATCGGAGTGTTTTCATGGCGACTATATTAAACACTGTTAAAACTACAAAACAATTATTATGCAAATATAGTTATAAATAATAACTATTGTTGTGTCCCTCCAACAGGGCCACTGTTAAAGCCCTCTAGAGTGGTCCCTATAGGTGTATGTCGCCATACAAAACTTGTCCCGTTTGATGTTGGAGGCGGGAGGGGGGGGGAGGGTAGGGTGGAGACAGTAGGAATAAAAGGCACTGCTTTACTAATATTTGTAACATCAAAAAAGGAAGTTAGAGAGATTAAGCATCACGTTTACGGCAAACGGCAAACGTCAACCTGCCGCTTGTCGTCTGCAGTTTAAAATGGGCCTTTTCTTCTTTTCTTCGTGTAAACTCATTAAAAGCTACAGTAGGATACAAACAAAAGAAGCGTTCTAACTTTTAACTGAAATATTTGTTACCGTTTGAATGTGGTTTCCTTGGGATGTTTTGACGTACTGCATAATTTGAGCGCCTTTTTTATAAAACAGTTGATAGCCTTTGTGGAGGTGACAACCAAACAACACCTCGCAGTTTTTCTTCCCCTTTGTGTAAACACTGACAGTAAACCGGTCAGTTTGCGTAGAAAAATTAAACATCACTGGGATTAAGCACAGGCTGCTAAAACTTTAAAGAAATACTCGCGTTGTTGACGAACGCGAGAACAGCCGGCCTCTTCACGTTGAAAACGGGAAACGGCAAACGTGAAAAATGGCCGGTATCTCATGATCACGTGGTATTTTTGCCGTTCGCGTTTGCCGTAAACGTGATGCTTAATCTCGCAGATATGTGAGCTTCTTCCCGGTGAGAGACGCTTTCATCGCTTTACCTGTGGTTTTTTTGCCATAATCAGGCTCTTCTGCATCGAATATTTTCCTATCATCTGTGTGGTATCCCACAGTTTCATCCTCCCATCCAGGCATCTTATTGATGTCGTAATCTCCAAAAACGACACCCATTCCAAACCACATAGTTTCCCCACTTGTAAGAACCATGACCTTAAAGATGCCAAAAGAAATGCATTGACTCTGTGTTCTAGGTTTGGTCTTATGGCGGCACAAACTACTAAGAACGATAACAAGAATTAACAGGTCAATGTAAAATTTTTAGTGGCTTCTCTATGGTCTTTCCACAATAGGCCATTTTCGAATTGCTTTTAGCCTCCCTATCACAACCTTTCATATGAAAATTAGTTTCATTCACATGCAAATAAAACCAATTTTCTTAGGAAAGGATGTGCATCAAGCCTCGTTTTGATATGGAGGCTCAAGACAACTCGGAAGTGGCTTTTTTTGCTCTAAGGGCAAGGTTCTGCTTAGAACATCTAATTAAATGACTCAACATTATTTCTTATTTTGGCACCTTTTTACAATGAAAGCATTGCTGACAGGCTGCCTGTCCAATGCTGCTCTATAGCTTACAATGAGAACCGTGTTGTCTGTTTGTCATGACTGTAAAGCCACCTTTGTTTACTTACTTCAAAGTGCGGAAATCTTTGAGAAAATTCTTTGAGATATCTAGCACCACATCTGTACCATTTCTCAACGTATGGTTGACGTGTAACGAGGTAATCCTCGATCAGTATAGCTTTATGGGTATACCAGGCCTGTGTTATAAAAATAAAAGTTACTATACCTTGAAATGTTTATCTCATTATGTCACCAAAACTTAACCAGTTAAGTGATAAAAAAGGCAAAAACTCAAGCTTCTCTGAATAGTAAACGAATTTTCTACTCAACAGACTTGCAGTCGGATATCAGTAGAGCAAAAGAAACTGGGCCATTGAGTTCATCATAAGATGAAATTTTCTAACACTAATAGCTGCTTCTCTGTCGAATTATACGAGGATGTATGTGGAAGAGTTGTACATCAATGTAGTGGATTTCTAATCAATGACTTAAATAAGTAAGCTGATAGTTTTAAGGTCTATTTCTCAAACAATCTGATGCAGACATTTCTAAAGTCTATTTGTTTCATGCAATAAAGGAAAGTTCAAAGATCTGTACCTCTGGACCAGTTGGCAGGAGAGCCTTATCACAGCCTTTTTGATTGGTAAAGCTTCTGTAAAGAACCTGGTTCACCATGCTTTCGGTATTTTCTGTGTCATCCAGCACCTGGTCGAGTTTATCTATGGAAATTAATACCAACGTCAGACTGACGTATGTCACTCTGAGCTTAAGTCAGTAATTTTTATTTAGCTGCCTTAGCTCAAAGTATTCCATGAAACACTGGAAAAGCCATATCATACGCAGGACGTACTCTGTCTTGCAACTTGGAGAAATATTGAATTCATTGCAAAAATTGGAAACCGATTCACCTCAATGCGAAATAAAAAGAACTTCTAGACCAAACCAAACTTGTTGTCTTTTCCTAAAATTTATCTGCGTACACCTTGGCGTAAAACGTCCTCGTCCATTAAAGTTGAAGTTACGACGGCAACCACATTATGACAGGCATTTTTTTTTTTAATTTTTAATTTTCCTTTTCTAAAGAAAAATTATAACTTTTGGGCCTATCCACATTGGCAGGCAAATCAGGAATTGTCTTTAAAACAAACATTCTCCTCTTGGCAAGTATTGCCAAGAGGGAGCCATGTATTGCCTCTTGGAAACTATTTATACTTTTCAATCTGTTCTTCGATTGACCTCTTGTCATTTGGGGGCTTTCTTTCACCCTCTTCTTTCCCCGGCCGCTATGACGCTTCTGTGTCTTCAGCGCTCTTAGAAAATTGTATTCTCGCGGTGTCTTGTCTTTACCCGGCAAAAGGCATGTACTAATCATTGTAGTCAGGGACATTTCACCGTCTTCGGCCTTCTCATGAAGAAATCCAAAGTTAACGTATAGGATACAGGTCCCATAATCCGCCTGAATTTATCTTGATTCACTGATATTTTTAGCATAAGTTTTCGCAACAAGAGACATTTGATCTAACCTCACCAGTCACTAATGGAAGGACTAATTGTTTTATGACAAATGATTGGCAAGAAAAACACAGATTCGTTTGTTTAGTCGATTTTATCAGTCCAGGTTTTACTTGGGGCAAATTTTTTCGGTGGTGTTTTTAAGGATTTTGGCGTCTGAAACAAAACTTTTCAAGACGTAGAAAACCATCCGCATTTGTTAAGCGCTGGTAATGACAGAAAATGTGTCTAAATAAACATTTTTTTTGTCGCTAGTGCGGGCCCAAGTTTTTCATTTTTAGATTAGAACATTGTTCTTTTATTCTGTTCCCGATTACTTTTTCGTCAATTATAGTGCATTTCGGCGGTTTTGGAAGAAAATCAAGAAATCCAAGATGGTGGATACAAGATAATCCCCCGTTTGAGAACGTGACGTATTTTTATGTTATATGACGTCATCAGGACTTTAAGGACTTTAAAGAAAACATTTTTTGTTTGTCGTCATTTTTTGTTTTTAGTTATTCTCGGAGCTATGGAGGTGAAGGGGGAGGGGATTACGGTCCCAGAATACCCCCCAAAAGCCTGGTTTGAATAAGGTTAAGGTTGATAAGGTTAAGGAATGTTGTACGATTTCTACGCATGTTCATCTTTGAGTATACTGAGTTTTAGCAGAAACTTACTTGTAGGGGGCGGAAAGAAATCCCCGTATTTGAGCCTGTATCTGTCCAGAAGATACTTTGTGTTCAGCTTGTGAAGAAGCAGACAAAACAATTAAGCCTCATAAATGAGGTACTACCCTATTTAGGAGAGTGTAATTAGTTATGTGTATGATAGGAGACTTCAGTTCTGACTTTGCTAGTCATAGCGCCCTTTAGTCAAAGTAGGCATGCTATTAACTTGAAAGCCCCTTTTATACGACAGAGGGATGCCATTAGTATAAGGTGACCGTCTGATATAAACATGGGACTGGAATCATTGTAATCTGTTGATTATGTAGAACAAGACCAAAATTTCAACTGTTATGCAATTAATCGGTTGTAGTGCTATTCTTCCTCATTGTATATTTCTCAAACAGTCGATTTAATTCTGTCGAACGATTTTAGTTAATTAACACTGCTGAGCTTGCAAATGCAAAATTTAGGTATTTCCACTTTGAGCTGAAGAGTATTTCACCATTTGAAGCTTTTTGACCAGTATGTTAAATTCATAAAACCGACAACCTGACGCATGGGTAAGGGAGGAGGAGATGAAACCACCCTCTATGTCTTGTTGTTGTGTTATAAGGCCTGTGAAAAGATACATTTCACTGCAAACTTACTTGATTTCTCTGTGACTCTTCTGTTTTATTCCCTTTTTCCGATTTCTTTAGAACACGAATTACCTCCATGGCGACAATAGAGATGGTATTAAAAGGAACAGGGATAGGATGATAGTTGCGATAAGTCTGAATTGTAATGGCTTTTTGAAACGCCCACTCGTTTCGCGAATTATCCTGCAAATAAAGGAAACGTTTTTTACAAATCATTTTTACCATGTCGCTTATTGTAGTGTACGTCTTATTTTTTAAGGAAGGTACCCTCGTGACGTGGAAAAAAGTGTTACTTATGATGACATATCTCATTACCATAGCAAATTACTCTAAACCAACCTTAATCAAAATGTATCTAAGGGAAATGCATGCAGCAACTAAAAATGACAGGTCCTGATAAAAAACATACTTTTGAAAAAAATTGATCGTATTGGGGGATGCATCGCCCACTTCCCCCACCTTGTGCGTCCGAGCGTAAGTGAGGGTACTGATATAATGCTAGCCTCTTCTACGTGGCCTTAAGGAAAGCTAACCTGCACTCGCTGGTAAGTGTTGGACAGCAACGCAATCAGCATGTTGATAAGAAGAATAATTGCCATGACAAGATACGCAGCAAATAAAAGGCGAGACAGAGTTACTGAAAAAGAATCAACTGAATTGAAGAAATCCAACTCTTTTGATAAATCCAACAAAGCCCAGCCCAGCTGTTGTGCTATGTCCCACCAACTGAAAAAGAAAAAAAAGATAAAAGAAAATTTTAATTCTCTTGTTTTCTAAAACCTCGCGTCCTAAGCAGTCATGCGGCTTCAACAGAGACGTCTTTATCTAATAAAACATTCTGTGTTCTTCATTTGTAGTGATTTTGATGTTTTGTTGGGGATTATTATCTTATAAAATAGTGAATTTGCTATGCAACATAATACAATTATTCTTAATTATTAAATTAATCTGGGTCGTTATTTCAGAAAATTATTTTCTTGGGCACCATTCACGTCCACTTTTTAATGCAAGAATATACCCTGTGTGACACATGTCAGTCATCGCCGCTCGTGCACACTCTTTCGGTATATCCTTACTGGTGTGGCTGAAGCGTCCCCCGAAGCCTTAAAAAAAAAAACGCTGTCGAAGGGCTTGTTAGCGAAACGCGTAGCCACCATCTCGGATTTTAATAGCACAGGAAGATTAGGAAGACTAGAAAGTGTGACCAAGGGGATGTCTCCACAATACATTCTGACACTCGAACGTCCACAAAGAACGCCTGCATTGCAGGCTATGGGCTTATTAATTAACGCCATTCAGACCAGTCCAAGGTTGAATCTGCCTGAACGGACGTTCAAAGTTTATGTTTTTTAACTTGCTAAATAACAGCCATCAAACGTTTTGACGTGTCTTAATTTAACTGGTGTGACATATCATTGTTCACAACTTGCTTGCTGGTTCATGTTTGCATATTAAAAAGTTGCAAAGGTTGAAGCCGGTCCGTGCAAGCATATGCATTTCGCCCCATTCCCCTTCCTAATCTGCAAAGGGTCATGAATTAGAAGCCCATTGCCAAGGTGTAAGTAAACGACATTCGAAGTTTTTCGGCAGAATTTTTTCATCGTTGCGTTGCGTCCAGGGAAATGCTACATTTACTATACGACCCTTCCCGGTACGTTGGTTAAAAGCCTACTGTACACATAATAGTAGCTCCGAGAAGAAGTAAAAAGTGACAAGTAGCTAGCGTTTCTCAAACTCACCAAATTATTCCAGCTGTGTCGCACAAACTGAAACAGAGATGAATACATATTTGACATTAGTATAATTGCTCAGGTGATTATGGAGAAGCACGCGCACTGACTGGTCGAGGATTGCGTCAAATCTTGCTATAATCACCCCGCGCATGCTGATTATAATTCTGAAGCACTTATTTTCCAAATGACCACCGCGCGATTTTTGATGTTTCTGGAGAAAAGCAAAAAAAATGCATTTGCTCTGATGATCACCTAAGCAATTATACTAAAACAATTATTCTCCTCAGCCTTCGGCGAATAATTGTTAAATAAAAGGCTCGTCAGGCGGTTCGTCATGAAAAGAAGGGTTCCGATGACGTCCTTTAGAGAACTGTAGCTTGCTACGCGCACCACCAAAAGCAAGTAACACCAAGGCCAAACGTCGACCTTACATGGATCGAACCCACAATGCAAGTGAACAAAAATAATGGCTTTCGTTCGTTTGTATTAGGTTAGACACATGTAAAGTTCAACATTTAGCTTTGGTCTAAGTTTACTGTTTTGTTTTTATTTTGTTTCTAAATTAAAAAAAAAAAGTGAAATAGACTTAAAAGTAATCAAAAGCAATGAGGAATCCTAAAATGATACAGGTGGTGTCATCAGCTCAGAGACGTTAACATTTACCACTTTCTGTTAACACTGATGTTAAATTATTCCCAACTCACTTGCTAAGTTTGGTAAAGAAATGCACCATAACCGAATTAGAAACATAACCGAATTTAGCCCTGTTGAGCGATTTTTTCAGCTGAAGAATTTTTCAATGGAACAAGTCACATCGACTTTCATAAATCGGGTTTTCTCTTTACCGAGCTTTTAAACATTGCTCATTTTTCTTTAAACAACCTATAGGTGGTTTCCCATATTGTTGATCCTAGCAGTATGCAATGCGGGGGCGAGGTGGTGTAGTGGTTTACGTGTTGGACGTCGGTGGTTCGAGGCACAGTCCCTGCCATCCTGTTGTTTCCTTAGACAGGATACTTAACCCCACATTGTCAAGTTATCACTGAGGTATATAAAATGGGTACCAGCGACATACTGCTGAAGGATAACCTGCGATGGACTATCATCTCACCAAGGGGAGATTATCAACACTCTCCAGTTGCTTCATGCTACAGAAGCCGGAAGCCTCTTTGGCTAAAATGCGACTTGGCCTACCTTTCCCTTAACAAGCAGTATGCAATGGTATGCGCCTCACAATCACACGCCACTATTCTTGGGATGCTTCACTAGACCTTACGCTGAAATCGCGGACTCACCCTCCTCCATACATGATGGAAGCATGAGAGAGGAAGCACAAAAAACTGTGTAACAACTACGTATTTTTCGGCACAATTGGATAAGGATTCACAAGAAATATTGGCTTGTCATTGTATTGAATACACGAGTCTCTCAATAGCTCAATGGTTAGAGCGTCCAACTGGAACACGGAACCTCATGACTTCACTTCCCTTGAGGGACTCAGACTTTTTGTCCGACGAACATGACATGCTGGATACAGGGTAGCGAGCTGTTTACAAAAATTGTTTTTGTTACTCAAATGAGCCAACTATTGAAACAGAAGGACTGTTTGTGTCGATAGCCACTATATTTTTCGTCGGCACCTTAATATCAATAGGTGTCGTCAGTGATATCTTTGCTATTCCATCTTAAAAGAAGAAAAGCCGTAGGGTCATTAGACACCGCCGGTGGTCTCCCTCTCCTCAGAGTGCAAAATATATCACGGTCACTCAAGATACGAGCCCAAGTGGTGTGGCGGAAGTTTGCGACGGATATTTATTTGGCCAAGCAAACACCGGAAGACTGGGGCTGATGACCAAGAAAAAACGAAGAACACGAAGGAAAAAAAAGATTGTTATTAGACCCATCCTGACAGCGGGGTAAAAAAAAATTACGAAATACTACCCCGTAGTCGCCATTTTGGTGAAGGCGGAAGAAAAACGAAAAAGAAAGAAATCAAAACAAATAAACAAAAAAAGATAGTTAAACTTACGGTTTCTTCTCCGTTATTTCTCCTTTAACCATTGAAGTTTCAGCCACAAATATCTTAGCTATTGCACTTGCAAAAGCCAAAGTGATTGCAGCAAAATGAACTATCACTACAACTGCATCTCTCATGATGTGAAACAAGGCGATTTGAATGGTACCAACTCCTTTGAATGTCTCCAAAACAGAGCCAAACGCTCTTAAAGTAAGAAGCATCGTGTTGAGGCCATAAAAGTAAGCAGCAAACACCAGTAGACGATTGTTCGTTACTGATTCTGAAACTGCCCACGTGACTATTCTTAGTGGTAATATCGCAATGAAAAAGATTATTAGAGTCGCCATGTCAAAAATGTTCCAACGATCCCTGTAAGAAAAGAAAAGATCCTTTTCTTAGCATTTTCATAACTAACCAACAAGCCAAACCAGCCAGCCAGGCAGCCAATCAGCCAACCAACCTAGCAACCAAGCAAGCAAGCAACCAACCACCCACCCACCCAGCCAGCTACTTAACCAACCACCCAACCACCCAACCAAACAACCAACCAAGCAACCAACCAACCACCCAACCAACCAACCAAGCAATCAACCAAGCAACCAACCAACCAACCAAGCAGCTAAGCAACAAAGCAACCAACCAACCAAGCAACCAAGCAACCAACCAACCAACCAACCAACCAATCAACCAACAACCAACCAACCAACTAAGCACCCAACCACCAACTATCCAACCAACCAACCACCCAACCACCCACCCACCCACCCAACCAACCAACCAACCAACCAACAAGCCAACCAACCAAGCAACCAACCAACCAACCAACCAACCACGAACCAACCAACCAAGCAACCTACCAACCAACCAACCAACCAACCAGCCGACAACCAATCAACCAATCAACCACCAACCAATCAACCAACCAACTACCAGCCAATCAACCAACCAACCACCAACCAGTCAACCACCCAACCAACCAACCAACCAACCAACCAATCAACCAACCAACCACCAACCAATCAACCAACCAACGACCAACCAATCAACCAACCAACCAACCAACCAACCAACCAATCAACCAACCAACCACCAACCAATCAACCAACCAACGACCAACCAATCAACCAACCAACCACCAACCAGTCAACTACCCAACCAACCAACCAACCAACCAATCAACCAACCAACGAATCAATCAACAAGCGAACCAAGCAACCAAGCAACCACCAACCAACCAACCACCCAGCCACCGACCAACCAACCAACCAGCCAACCAACCAACAAGACAACCAAGCAACCACCCACCCAACCAACCAACCAGCCAACCAACCAACCAACCAACACCAACCAAAAAACCAACCATCCAACCAGCCAACCAACCAACCAAACAACCAATCAACCAACCAATCAACCAACCAACCAACCAACCAACCAAAAAACCAACCATCCAACCAGCCAACCAACCAACCAACCAACCACCCAATCACCCATGCAAGCAAGCAAGCAAGCAACCAAGCATCCAACCAGCCAACCAGTTATCCGCCTATCTTAAAAACTACAACAACAAACAAGAAAATAAATAAACAAATACATGAGTAAGTAAAATAATAAAGAAAGGAAGAAAGGATGAAACGAAGACAGGAAGGAACGAAGGAAGGAATGCAGGAAGGGAGAAAGCAAGGTGGGAAGGATGGCAGGTAGGTAGAAGAAAGTTTGAAGAGAGTAACGAAGGAAGGAAGGAAGAAAGGAAGGAAGGAAGGAAGGAAGGAAAAAAAGAAAGACGAAAAACGTAAGACGTTGTATACCTGATATAATCACCCAGTGTTAATTTCTCCTGGTTCGCAGACCGCGTTCTCCTCATGTCTATGATTTGCTTAACTTCATTGAGTAAACGACCCAAGAAAAAAACCAAAATCACCCACTCTAGACCGCTGAAAGAAACCTGTGAAGGCTGAACACATATTGCCAAGTGCATTGCCAGGAGGGCCAGGTAACTTAGCGTATCTCTAACGAAGATGAAATAGGGAATTTTGAAGAATTCCTTGTATTTGTCGTATGCACCTGTGAAGAAGTTGAGCCAGAGTAAATGCATGCGTAAGAAAGTTAAGGGGAGAGACCCTAAACTAAAGATCTAGTGTTTTTGCTGAGGGATTTTTGTGGATGGTATTTTGTCATACGTTGTTTTGCAGCGTTTTGTGCCGTTAGATTGGTGAAATGTGTGAGGATGAACATCTGAACCGTGTATTAAAAAGAAAAATCTCTAAAACGCCGACGAAAGGAAGTGAATCGGAGATAATTCGGCCTCCTTTATAAACTGACGTAAGCAATTACAGTTATTGTAAAGAATAGAAAAACTACAGTACAAAACGTATAAATATACGTTAACGTATAACGTCCTTAAAAATGCGAATTTCTAGAAATCGATATGCCACGTTTTGCATCTTAAAGATCATTAAATATTGGCACTGTTTTAAATAACCAAAACTTTATGCCATTTGAGTTTTAGGCTTTTTTCTGTGCAGGTCACTTGACCTGCCAAATATGGTTGTGACATGAAAATCTAAAGCAAATCTCCTGTGGAACAATCATGTCCAAGCAGCTTATCTGTAGGAAGTTAGGGTTTCCAAGATATGATGATTACGAACTTCCCATAGCAACAGTATGGTAGTTTAAAGTGTCCCCCCGTAAGACTTTGTGTTAGAAGATCAAAGGGATCGTGCAGGTGATATTTGAGGTAAATTTGACTTTCTATGTTCAAAGTACGTGAAATTCTTGTGGACTACATCTAGTCCTGTACAAAAACATTAACTCACCTGCCTCCTATTTATTAAGGATTGTTACTAGCAATAGGGATTGTTGGGTTCTCTAGAACCTGCAAACACATGCATCACCTTTCCTCTAATGGAGGATAATTCTTTAGAATGAGTTTGCATTTCCTTCAAACACTCGTGGTTTGTTTCCTTACGACGAGAGTTTTATAAAAACGAATTATTATATAAGAATGAAGTTGAAGCCTTGTTTTAGCTTTAAAAAGACCTGACCTCTTTGAGCTGTTTAACTCTCGAGCGTTAAGCGGAAGGGGTGGATGCCACCCCCTTCCATAAGGTTTTTATTGAATTTTTCTAAGACGAATTACTATCTAGACCAGCCGTTTTTAGAAGCTGTGAGATATCCCTTAGACATATTTTGACACACGGTTGGTGAGTATCGGTTGCTATGGTTACGAGATATGACGTAGCAGGTGGTCAAGCCATTTACGAAGAAAAATGCGTGTTTTTAACCCTTTTTAAGTGAAAACTGTAAAACATGCCAACAAAAAGCAGTTATATCATGTTCTACATGTCTAGCATCAAAATTTCCCACTTTTAACGTCTTTCTAATTTTTGGTAAAATCCAAGATGAGTCCCAAAATGGCGGCCATCTTGGATGACGTCACAGGCCCCCAGCAGCGTGGCAACCCATAGTAGGTACCTCAGTAGTAGAGCACATCACAGGCTTTCCACTAAAGGTGAAATCTTTTCGCAAAATCGTAACATAACATCAACCCCCCCTCCCCCCCCTCCTTGTACGACGGTGGGAGTGTGACTTTGCTTGTACGTCCGAGGGTTAAGGGAAAGAGTTTGCTTCTGGGAACGCGACTAGAAGGTTCGTGAAGTCCTGAAATTACCAATACCTAATGTCGCTGGAAAACACAATACTTGTGCATGCTTGGCATATGATTTAGGACGACGAGAAAGAAGCAAAATACATACCTTTACAAATCGTCATTTTATCACCTACACGTGCTGCTATCCAGTCTGTTCAAGCAATCAAAAAATTCTGATGGTAAAAATTCTAGCTTTTTTTCAGCTTTTTATCGATGGATTATTACATGTTTAATAGGCCAGTTCTAAGGCGCGTCATGCTAATATCTTTAAAGGATTTCAAAGCGACTTACAACTGGCCTACGAAACATGTAATAATCCCCTGATTACTATTTTAATCTATTACCGACGTGCTAAAATCGAACTCTGGGAACAACAAAGAAAAAACAAAGAACAAACAAGCTTAAAACGGTTGCACTTTAACCCAAGCCATAGTTTTAAGCTTTTAAGAGCTTTGCAATACAAGCAGGTACGTTACGTTTACTCAACAACAATCTTCATAGAATCCGGGTTTCATAACAGCTAATAATGGACGTAAGGACGAATCGGAGACACTATGCCATTTTTTCTTTATCGATGCATAATACATATACTATATTCATTTGGTCTTACCAATGAGCGTTGCAAAGACCTTCAGTGGAATAATGCGAACAGAAAGCTTTTTACTTAATTTACTTAGCTGCTTGTTTATTGTGCGACAAAGTTACTGGGACTGCAAAAGAAATCAAGTATTTCCAGATGTGGAAACACACACACACACACAAAAACGAAAACAAAAAAACGTTACATTAATATGAAAAGGATAAGAAATTGAACAACAAACGAATCATAGAGCGCTTTTCAAATGAGTGTCGTAAAACCAAAACCAAAGTAATTACCTCAGCCAATCACAACTAACACAAATTACCCAATGAACCAATCAGAACTCGAAGCAAATACATGTAACCAGCGCCAAGCGCGGGAAAACGCGTGCGAGCAAGTGGCGATTGGTTTGAGTTTTGCTTCTGATTGGTCGTGAAAGCGGCGCGAGATTTTTTAACCAATCACAGAGCGAAGTAAAGCAAAACCAAAGCAAAACGCGAATTACTTTCGACACTCAATTGAAAACCGCTCTATCAGGTTCATAAGTTCAGTTTTATGTAGGTTTTTTCTCCTTCAGTGGTGTAAAATGCCCATTATAAAGAGTTCTAATAAGTCTAACTCGTACATCTAAACAGATCGAAGTCTCACATCACCTAGAACATAAGCTGCAAGGAATATAGCAGGAAATAGTACGATGTCAAAAAGACACCATATGTTGAGGATCAGCCAGCACAGTTGAGATGACATGAAGTAACTACGGCCACCGTACCATCTTTCGGTCAGAAGGCCTATGATGATCGGATGATCAAAAACCTACAAGTAAAGAAATGGACAGAAATAGATCATCATCATCATCATCATCATCATCATCATCATCATCATCATCGTCATCATCATCATCATCATCATCATCGTCGTTACCTGATACCATTACTTACTCTAAAACAAAGAGCACTATGCTTAAGGAATATATCTGCTGTGACCAAACTATGAAGAGCATGCTCAAAAGAACAAAGGTAGGATGTCCGTCATTTCGAGATGTAGGCAGAAAAGAAACCTCCAAATATCATGTCAGAAAACGTTTTTAGGAAGAAGCAAAGGTGTCGGGCACGTAACGTAATTTATCTAACGCGAGTGAGTTTGTTTTTTTGAACGAAATTCGAGGTGCAGAATGCTAGTCAGTCTCGGTAAAATCAACAAGTAACAATAAAACGTAAAAGCGGCAGGCAAATGTGGGCTTACAAAACACCGCCACGTCTGTAATTTACCTTTTTAAACTAAATGAGTTATTAGGTATTAACGTTTAAAACCGGCTGAGTGTCCCATTTAGCGCCCTATACGACCCGTAGAATCATAAAACCTTATTGGTTTACCTTTTTTTGGTCAAGTTTGATTGCGGTTTCCAGGATACGATCTGTTTCAGAATTTTGGAAGAAGTCTTCACGTTCATTTTTGTCATGTTTTAAAGGATCAAGGAAACGCAGTGTAAACTGTTCCACGCGATTAGCCAAATCAATGAAATCTTCTTCATCAGGTCCCTTCTTGCTTGCCCGTTCATGGAGCCTCTCAGTGACCTAAGGGTAAGGGTTGAGACAGATAGCTTGGGTTTTTTGGTCCTCTGGACTGGTTGGGGGGGTAGGAGGGGGGGGGGGTAGAAAATCCCTTGGCTCCTTTACGCCTAGAGTATTAAGGCTATGACACGAAACCTACACGGCAAGTCAAAAATGTGTTCTTTGAGTTCCGCAAAATGGGCTGATGACGTCATATCACGTACAAATTATGTCATGTTGTCAAACGGCCGTCATGTTAGAGTCAAAATCTTGGATTTCTTGAATATTTCCATATCACCGATTGGCACTAAAGTTGCCAATAAAGTAATCCAACTAAAAGAAAAGAACACTGAAAGACCTTAAATAGTTTAAGTTACTTCAAGAAAGCTATAAATTTTTATTAAGAAAAGACAAAATTTAAATTCTAAAAAAAATTGTCCGTCCAAATGGGTTTCCATGGTAACGTCAAATTTTAATGTACAAGGATTTGCAAATTACTGAATTATTCCCATTGAATTTTATGAAAATTCACCTAGCTTGGGGCTTAAGCTCTCACATTAAAAAAAGAGCCCCGGTCTGAACAGTTTAATTTTCCGATCAGTATGTAGGATTATTATTCCTTCTAAAATTGGTTCTGTCAGATGAGCTTAATAGTTGCTACTTTCTAAGTTAACTGCCACGTTTTTTCCCTTCCTGTAGGTTACAACTGGTTCATGTTTTGAAATATTAACAACACCTGGCTCATGTTTTGTTGCTAACACGATTGCTACCTGAACATAGCAAGCCAAGCTAAGTGCCGTGGGTTAATTACCTTTGCACCCTACATGGGCTATTTTAGGCTTTAGCATCAAGATGTGTTAACGCTGCTATATAATTATAACATTAATGACAGATTTGCAGTAACTACATAAAAGGTCAGTTTGATGCACAGGTGGCCCAAGCTCACGATGAGAGGAGTTGAAATAATTAACATAATACTCTTTTGAAATACGCGAAACGTGACTCTCGCCTGGTGGCATATGGAGGTGTTGTGTTACAACGGTTCGTATTTATAAAGGTTTGTGTGGGAGAAAACGCTTTCGAATTTATACATTGAGGTAAGTTGATTTTATTGTCAAAATATCATTATATTTAGCTATAAATTCGGAAGCGTTTTCTCCCATACAAACCTTTATAAATACGAACCGTTGTAACACAACACCTCCCTATGCCACCAGGCGAGAGTTACGTTTCGCGTATTTCAAAAGAGTATTATCACAGGCGTCCCAAACTCACGATTCGAGAAATCGATCGAATAAATGATTTATGTAAGCGTATGAATGATTTATGTAAGCGTATGAGTGATTTATGTAAGCGTATCGAGTGGGACGTGACTACTTGAAGTGCGCGGTGTTGTGTTACAATTTAGGCCGTTGGAAATTTGAGCGCTCCATAAGACTTTGTATGGAGTTTAAAATAACGTGGAATAAAAGCGCTCGACGAAATAAAATTGTACCTTCTCTTCAATAAAATAAAGAAAATGTACTCACCTTTCTTGATTTCTGTTGTCCTTTTGGGTTATTTCATCGTTTTTGGGGGGTTTTGAGGTTTTTGTCCTAGCCTATGAAGGCTTTTATTCCCGGGGGGGCACTCCCATATATAACCTATATAGGTATGTGCCGCTGTGAAGGGTATGGTTTTCAAGCAGTTTGGTCTGGGATAGGGTAAGAAATCAGGGAGTCTTGGTCTAGGATAGGGTATCAATTACGGGGAAACTAATGGATGGTGTGAAAATTTAATCGAATTAATTAATGGGTTTGAAAAACTCGGAAATATAAAATACAAATGAAATCGTGACAATATTGTTGGTCGAGAGATGGTTTTCCATTAAAAGCACTGTGTGGTTATATTTCTGATGGATAGCTCGAAAATAGCTAGTCTGGGATAGGGTAGGGATTTTTGGCATCTAGTCTAGAATAGGGTTGCAAAAACGACATGAACGTGGTCTGGTATAGGTTAAGGGTGTCAGAGTCCCAGCGGCACACTCCCATCAAAATTTTTCCGAGTACCCCCCCGGGCTTTTATTCCACGTTATTTTAAACTCCATACAAAGTCTTATAGAGCGCTCAAATTTCCAACGGCCTAAATTGTAACACAACACTGCGCACTTCAAGTGGTCACGTCCCAACATAAATCGGTCAATATAAAACACGGACTGCGGACTGCGGACTGCGGACCGGGCTGGGTATAAAACACGGACTGGGTACAAAATGCAGACTGAATATAAAATGTCGACTGAGTTTAAAAATTGCTGAACTGACCGATAAATATCAAAAATGCTACTTTTTCAGTTTTCTCGAGCGCTTTTGAGTTGTCGAAGACCAAATCTTGCTTCCCCGGCCGTTTAAGCTTTTTAAGCAGGTCTGAGTCGAACGCTAACAAACGTAAACATTGCAAATTCAAAGTGTGTACATAATTTTGACTGTGCAATAAAAATCGCTAACATTTAGCACTTCTACTTTAGAGATGACTTTCGAGCCACGTCTTTGGTTTTCCTATTTAATCTGAATTTCAAAATTAAGAACGTCGTTTAAATGTATATGTTTTTTATTTCGTGACTTCAGGTTAATCATGACCAAAAGTACAAAATGGATAAGAAACCAGTCGGGAAAGAACTCAAAGTTTCATCTGGATCGGCTCTTTAGAGAGAATAAAAATTTGTCTTTGCATGAACATTCAGTTTCTTGATTCCATTCATTTCACAGTCCAAGAGCCAATTTTGCACTTGTTGATTTAAATTCAGTCCGCATTTTAAACTCAGTCCGTAGTCCACCAGTCCATTTGTTTTTATAGTGTTCGACTCAGAAACGGCTTAAACGGCTCGGGGAAGCAAGATTTGGTCTTCGACAAACTGTCTTTAGCAGTTGTAATTACTCTACGGCTTTGTTTAGCAGATTTTTGTTCTTTTTGAAAAGGGATGAGGTAAGTCGAAGTTGACAAATTTAATTCGTCGGGTTTCCACAAATGTTTCTCTGTTGCGTGACATCAGGTAAGCAAGTCGTTGTCGGCTTCAAAAGTACTCTAGCTGATTTCAACGTGCAACTCCAGAACTCCCAAGCTAAAATGTGTATATTTATCTTACCTAAGCCGTGTGATAATCCCACTCTCAACCTCTCTATACAAAAACTGTGTTTAAACCTAATCTCCCTTCTTTAAATTCAAAGTTCCTTCTTGTTGTCTGGTTTGGAAGTAATTTTCAGAATTTTCAAAGCCATAATTTAAATTACTGAACGAAATACTGTAATTAAAAGACACCCAACTCAAAAGCGCTGGAGAAAAAACTGAAAAAGTAGCATTTTTTAAGATTTATGGGAGAGTAGAGCAATTTTTAAACTCAGTCCGCACTTTATACTCAGTCTGCGTT